>JAJOOR010000889.1:0-24668 GCA_036250505.1 Solanum acaule | reverse complement strand
TACATCTCATGTACACAAAACAATGCTTCACTACTGTGGATATACATCTCATGTACATAAAAGAATATTAAATTCAGAAAAAAACTTTTTTTTAAAAATTCTTAACCAAATTCGCTGCTATAGCAGCGATTTTGAAGAAAAAAAAGTTTTTTTTTTTGAGAAAATATGCAGCGATTTTTATTTTTGTTTTGTCAGAAGCCCTTTTGGTTAATTTTTTTTTTTGATGTGCTGTTTTAGTTTTTTTAAAGAAAAAAAAGCAGCGCAAAAATTTTTTTACAAAATCGCTGCTGTGGCAGCGATTTTTAATAAAAAAAGTTAAAATTTTTTTTTAGGGGCAGCGATTTTGCCCTTTTGGCTAAAATAAAAAGTGATGTGCCCTTTTGGAATTTTTGATCATTTTTTTTGCCCTTTAGGCTCCGGACTCTACAAAAATGACTCAATAACCACCTTCAGAAATGCACTAATGTAGATTTTGAAGAAGAGTATATATATGATTAAGAAATTCAGAATTTTATTTTTTATCATAAATATTCACCAACAATTTTTTTTTCTTTTTACGAACTTGACTTCTAGGAGTACTATTATTTGACTATGAGGAAGCATCGCTAAGGAACAGACCTGACTGTAGTCTGAAATGATAAAACACGACGTTTTCATAATTAACAACTTAAATAATCTCAGAATCAGGCAATCAGCTAATATCTCAAATCAAATATGGGATAAAATTAAGCCCAAATTTTATCCCAAAATTATCATATGCTTAACTCACGTACCAAATGACCTCTGCTGCCGATATATTCCAACTTTTACAACTATCACTTTTTTTGTGTTTTTTTTTTTTACAACTTACCAGTTTGATTTTTCAAATATCAACCAAATTTGTCTATACACGTCATGAAGTTTCCAGAGGAGGATCTCGAGGACCTTATGTGGACAATATAATCATTTGCATTATTGGATGTAACATATCACAATGATTGACTAACATAAACCTACAAGTGGTTTACATAAGATTAGGTAGTTGACTATTAGTGCCAATAATGCAAGTGTTCTGTTTTAGTTATGAGAGATTAGGTTAACAACTCTTCAAATAAAGTAGAACGGCCAAGTAAACTCATTGATTAGGCAACCTGGTACTGATCACTGAGAACACTAGGTTCAGAATACATTATTTTAATTGAGTTGCAAGGAAGGTACATTATTTAAGTGATTCCGGGGCAATCATAAGCACCTTACAGGATGAATTCACGAGCGAAACGGGCGTATCTGCACCTGAAACAACAATTGCATTCATTAGAACAACGAGAATTTTGAAATGCTGTGAGATACTTAATTTATCATATAGTAATGCAATGACTCACCAATTTCAACTAACCAAAATTGATTCCTTGAGCCAATGGTAATTCACTCCCATAGTTGATTGTACTGCAATGGTGGGGAATAACCCAAGTAGGTCAGCGTAAAATGTTATCAGATTTAGACATTGAGTGATGAGAATTATAAGATACTGAATTGGTGAGCTTCCGCAAATGTATTAAATGAGAAAGGGATGAAATGTCTTTGTAGTTACCAAGTTGAGCGTCTCATATATTGTTTCCAAGAATCACTTCCTGCCTCACGGCCACCACCAGTACCTTTCTCACCTCCAAAAGCACCGCCAATTTCAGCCCCATTTGTTGGGATATTCACATTGACGATGCCACAATCACTTCCTTGAGGTCTGCATCACATAAATCCATGTCAGAATCAGGGTTATTTAATGAGAAGGGAAACTCGTCTAAACCACATTCTCAAGAACATAATAGATTGCTTACCCAATCCACTTAAATATATTTTCTGGATTTCGGGTGAAGATGGAACTACTTAAACCTTGAGGGACAGAGTTGTTGATTTCAACTGCTTCTTCGAAAGTCTGCAAGCATAAAGTTTGGAATGAGAAACTGAATCAAGAGAAGTTCCACCAAATATGGGGAGACGACGCCATTGGTCATCTCAAAATTCAGTGCCTTTGCAAGGGATTACCTTAAACTTCATTACATACAGAACTGGAGCAAACAATTCTTCCTTCACAATTTCAGCTTTTGAAGAAATTTCAACAATTGTTGGATGCACAAAATTACCCTCAGATTCTACGACTGAACCACCTGTAAGGATCTTTCCACCCTGCAAAATATTCATTTTAAGAAACAAAGTTCTACTCACACTTCCCTTTCTATTGGAAAAGGAAAAAATTCAAATCCAGCTGAGTTAACAAAATATGTCTCCTTTTCTTTTTATAAATATTATGACCAGACATTTACTAGAGCTATGCTCACATTGCTCAGGGGGATAAAACTGTGAAACTTTAACAAATCAAATTGTTAGACAAATCTTGTCCATGTGGGTACAATTGTCCTCACCATCAACATATAACAAGGGGTAGGGCAAGACCTAGGAGGAGAGGCAAAATCAATGTCAATTTAGAAATAATTTGGAAATGAAAGTCTCAAGAAACTGAACATACCTGGGACTTGATATTGTGGATTCCCTTCTCGAAATTTTCCCTAGAAGTACGAGTATGCAATGGCCCGAGTAAGGTACCTTTTTCTAAAGGATCCCCTATCTTAACTTGCTTGTAAACATCAACTAGTGGTTCAAGTACCTTCTCATATATTGATTCGTGCACAAGCTTCACACAGAAAAAGATTTGTGAAGAAAAACAGTAATAAATTTTGGAAGTGAAAGCTTTAAGCAGCAACGTGAACAGACTTAAAACAATTAACACAGTACCAGTCTCCGGCATGTTGTACAGCGCTGACCAGCCGTACCAACAGCAGCAAATAAAACAGAGCGAACAGCAAGTTTAATGTCCGCATCATCCATTATTATGATGGCATTATTTCCACTTAGTTCTAGTAGACATTTTCCAAATCTCTGACTTACTGTTTGCTGAACTGCAAGACCAACCTATTGGCACAAAAGAAATAAACCCACAGAAATTCGTTAGAGCAAGTTTGTATTTCTATATGTAACTTTTAACAAAACTAGAAGACAAGCTTTATCAGAGTAATAGAATAATAAATTGATAAGGAATTTGACAAATTCCAGATTCTTCTCTTCTTTTTATTTTCGTTGTTAATAAGGTCCATGATTCTCATTACACGCTTTGCTCGTTTTATTTTGAGATTTTTGGTTGTATGCACATGTATATGGTTGCTGTCCCATTGGGTGTTTTTCTCAAATAGAACTTATTTGCTTATCCTAGAAAAGATATGCTTTTATTTTCACTTGCACCCAGAAGGAATGAAAGCCAAACCACTAAGTTTAATTTTGACTAGCAGATTAAACTCAAGACTTGCATATCCATTTAATTTCAGAATTGACTCCATAACATCGTCTTTTCAGGTCCTGTTAAGATTCTTTGATTCAACTAGACAGACAATGTAAAGTCAAGGTAGGAATGTAAAGTAAGCAAAAAAAAAGACGTTTTTGTACTTATATCGTGATTTTTGGAGAGACTACATCAAGTTAATCCAACAAATATAGAAAAATTAAAAAAATCAACTTATTACTTTTTAATATCATATCAAAGATAGCAACGGAAGCTTCCTAGAGATGAACCAACAAACCAGACACTCTACATTTTATGCCTAGTATTGGAGAGGCTGGAAAATATTTGAAAGGGTAAATCCAAGTCAAAGTAAGAAGCAAATACTGACACAGTATTAGTGGCAACGGAGACCGCCTTGATGATAAAACAAACATACATGTTAGGTTAAGGACAGAAAAGTCACCTTTGAACTCCCAGTGAATGAAACTAGAGGAATTCGTGTGTCCTTTGCTATTGTTTGACCAACATCAGCTCCACCGCAGAAGGCAGTAAAAATTGAACCAGGTAAATTGTTTTTCTCCAATACACTAGCCACAATTTTTGTCATCGCAATGGTAACCAATGGTGTTGTTGGAGCACCTTTCCTGTGAACATGGCATAAAATCCCAAGATTAGAACACCCAAATATCAAACTTGAGTTATCAGACATACTTGAAGAGCAAATTCTCTTTTGGAGATTGAGTAGAGAGTTGAGAGATTAGGCATTAGCATAACCCTAAAGAGAATCTGCTCTATCCCTCCCAATTCAGTTGTGCTTACTTAACTTCGTAAGGTTAATAAGACAGGAACTGAAATTCTGTTTTAGAGCCAGTACAGTAATATAACTTAATTAAAGATTCAGCTGCAACACATGAATGCTTATATTATCAAGTTGGCAGGGTTCTAAGGTAAGAGAGATTCAATACTCCTGCTTTGAAAGAGAAACAGTGATTACTTTCAACATAAATCTGCATATGATGATGTTCAAACTATAGTGTGGCAATAATACCCAGTCAATTTTAGCTCAGCTATAAGTATATATAAGCTCAATTTATCAATCTGAAAAGCTGTTCAACCATCTAGCTCAACTATCATTTGGAAAAGCCATTCAATCATTTCTACTATGGACAAATTCACTTTACACCTTCGAAATAAAGTGATGGACTTACCAGACAACACAATTGCCGCAGACCAGTGCGATACATGCATTCCATCCTGGATAGAACATGACAGATATATTTAGAACAAAATAAGGTGGATATTGACAAGTACGGTTACTTGGAAAGTCGGGTCAAAGCATTTAAAACAAAGTGAGAAATTGCTTGGTATATGAAAGCAAAAGTTCTCCAAATAAAACAACAACAACATACCCAGTGAAATCCCACAAGTGAGGTCTGGACATGGTAGAATGTACGCAGACCTTACTACTACCGCGTGGAGGTAGAGAGGCTGTTTCCCAAGGACCCTCGGCTCCAGATACAAACCCTAGAATCTTTCTACTAATTTTCTTTCTTAGATCAAAATACTTCAGTGGAAAGACAGCAGTACAAAAAATACAATCTGAACATAGCAAGAGATATACTCCAACATTTGAGGCACAAAGCAATTAACAAGCACGAATGCATTCAGATAAGAAGACTTTTGGGTTCTTGTTGACACCAACCAACTGCCTTAGGGAAAGAGCAAGAAAGGTGGAAGATACATAGGCATCATGTAAGAGCACAATTTTATCAGAATAGAGCGAAGTAGTGTACTAACAAAATAATAATAATATTAAAGGAAGAGGAGAGACAAATTCAGGGATTCAATTCTTGAATGATGATAGGTAGTTCTATTGTATTGGACATTTATTCTTGTAAATTGACCATATTCAGCTCAAGGTTCCATGATGATCCATTGCTATGTTACTACTGTCCATATGAGAGATATCTCATGTCAAAAATCTCAATGGCTTACCAAGTACAGCACATGGGAAGTTGAAAGCCGTGATTACACCAACTATCCCGAGAGGATTCCACATCTGTGCACAAAATTACATGAAAAAATCAAAAACTAACATAACCAGGGTTTGGGAAATTCCTGATTTTAGAGCACAAATGTCAGCACACCTCCAACATCATGTGGTTAGGACCTGTCAACAAATAAACATTGTTAACAAAAGGAAGTTAGATAAGAAAAATAATCAGAAAATAAACATCTCCAATAACATATGACTGTAAAATCTTCTACTCTTAAAAACATTTGTATCCCAATAGTCAGCAAAAGCTAATCATCCTTTCAACCAGGAACTACTCAGATAACCAGAAAGTATTTAAAACTAAAAACAAGAAATTACAATTGCAAAAAAAACTGCTTAAAATTGTGAGTTCGGCTATTCTGAAAGCAACATAGTAAGGAAGCGAACTCACGTTCAGAAGGAATAACGGATCCATTCAGTTGTCGACTCAATCCCACAGCAAAATCACACATATCAATGACTTCCTGCAGATTTAAGCCACAAAAAAGTTTCCAATTATAAAGCTGTTTTTCAAAAATTTTTAGGACACTCCATAGCTCTATAGTGAATCGTGACATTACATACTTGAACCTCCCCAATTCCTTCTGGGAGTATCTTTCCCATTTCAAGTGAAACAAGTCGACCAAATTCCTGAAGGTTCGCTCGGAGTGCATCACCTATCTGTCTAACAATCTCACCTCTTTTTGGTGCAGGAACCTGCAACATAATACATCATCATCATAGTAGAAAAATTGATCCCCAAACTAAATGCCACCAATTCTTATCTAATATGCAACGGGAAGATAGATTTATGATTTCAGTGAGTGCTGAACATACCTGCACCCAAATCTTAGCTGCTTCAGCGCAAGCTGACATGCCTTCCTCATAATCTTGAGCAGAAGCTTCGACAACTTCGGCAATGATCTGTATACATTATACAGTTTAAATCATACATATATTAATTTAATGAAACGAAATCGATCAGTTTGCGACTTATAATCAGTGAAGATCAAAAACCCTACCAAACAAAAAGTTGGGGAAATTGGAGAGGATAAGTGAAATTAAGAACAAACCTGGTTGTTAGCAGGATTAACAGTGGAAATGACGGGGCCAGTAGCTTTCCAGGTGCCATTAACATAACAACCGAGATTTTGAGGGCCAATTCCGAGCTCTTTGAGGAATTCGTACTCTTTCTTCGTGAAACTAGTCATGATTTCACACAATGGAGGAATAGATAGAGAATGAAGAAATAATGAAATGCGATAGAAGTGGCGATCCAACCCACTGGAAGGAAGAATTAGTAGTAGTAGAAGAGACGTAGAGAAAGAGAAGTGTCGAGTCACGCACACGGATGTGTTGTACTTGTTGGTATGAGTAGAGACGTTATCTTTCAAATCATATGATAAGTACAAAGAATTAGAGTATGGAAAATTTGGTTTAATTTAATGTTCACTACTTTCAAATCATATGAATCTTCACTACTTTCGTGATGCTAAATGGTAATTTTTTTTCATTTTTTTTTACCCCTCCATAGGAGCTCTCACCTCTTTTGCTCCCTTGGTGACTCGAATTCACAATCTTCGGATTGAAAGTGAGAGGTGTTTAACATCCTAGTAACTCCCTCTCGTCTCTACTGTGGTAATAATTATTTCTTATATGTAAATTTTCTTAATAAATATTTTAAATATTTATTAAATTAATCTTAAATTGCCAAGTTTATTAGCTTGCCACTTGGCAAAGTCTTATTGCAAACTTTTCAAGTCAATGTGACTAATTTTCAAAGATAAATTAGATTACAGTAAATCAATATTTTAAACAAAAAACTTAGATATTCAAAAAATATACAAAAAGTACTATAAATTACAAATTTTTTTCATATTAATATGATGAAAAATTACATCTTAAAATGTTAGTTAAAGTTTTTATAGTTTGACTTTAAAAAAAAAATTATGACAATTAAAAGTGGACGGAGGTAGTAGGTAGTATTATATATATATATATGATTAGGGGCGGATCTACATGGATCCGAGGGGTTCATCCGAACCCCCTTCGTTGGAAAAATTACACGGTATATGTAGGATCAATTTTTGATTTATATGTATATACCAATTAATGAACCCCCTAAACATAAGCTAGGCACTTAGTTCAGTGGTAAAGGGGTTCAAGAATTCGCAAGATAAGTGCTGGGTCGCGGGTTCGACTCCACGTAACAACGTTTCTTCCCCATATTTCAACTGATTTTCATTTTTATTTTCTAAATAAATGAAAAATCTGTTTTGTTTGAAAACCTATTGGGATTTATACTATTTTATTAGATATTAAAAAATAAATTTATTTTCTATTTTTATAAAACTAAGTAAAACTTATAACGTTTTTTAAGTTTTCATAATTAAAATTAAAAATACATTCTCTCATACTCATTTTAAGTCAAATGTTTAATTTATATTTGATTAAGGAATAATATAATTATAAGTAAGATTAAATAAATAAGAGTAATCATTTAAAATTTATAAATAAATACGATTGTCGCGATATATTTCAATTTTGATAATTATTTTCTTGACGCGAATTTTATTGCTACAATATGATCGGATTTAGAAGTATTCCTTAGTTAGTTTCGAAAATTGAATAACGTTTATATACAACAATGATAGAGACAAGACCCATAATTATAGTTTTATAAAATACATTCTCTCATAATTATTGTAATGTTATGTCAAATATATACTTACTCGATTTTATTGTTTGTGTTGAGGTAGAGTTGAATTTTTTTAGTTGCTTAAATCTGATCCGATCCATTTATATTTGACCTGCCCTGCCCACCCTGCTTATATGGATACTAATAGTGTGCTTACTTATCTTTTTGAACCCCTTCGATGGAAATCCTGCCTTCGCCACGGTAGATGATCACGTAATAAACAAGAATGCTTAATGGTTAAAATACTAGTTTAACTCGTATAAGGAATATACACATGCCGCAATGACAACTAAAATAATTCGTTATTGCATTGCATAATGTGACACCTGCTTTCGTCCCTAGTTTATGGCTTAATCCTACTGGTCCATGATTGTGGTCATCAGTTCCTTGACCCATTAATTATGTCATATGAATCACTTACCTTTCAATTAGGTGCTTCAAAACCACTCAACACAAGAAAAAATAGATCTACTTTCTGCTAGTGTTGTGAGTTTGGTAAATAATTTTCATCTTTAACAAGAAATTTCAAATACGATCTCAAAAATGAAGTTATATTTAATAAAAAAAATGTTTTACTATTTCAAAGTGAGATTTTTAAGCACGAATCAAATTAATTATTGAACCCATGTTTGATACTTATATCAAACCAATGAATATACGATATATGTATTCACGTGTCACATACATATAGTTATCACTAAATGACAACTAATTAATGTTGTTTTTAATTCATCACATACAACAACATACCAAGCGAAATTTTACTAGGGACGGAGCTACATGGTTATTAGGATGTCCAATTTGTCAGAAAAAAATATTGTATATACAAGTAAAATGGAACAAGAAATGATTAATTAACATATTTTGAACTCCTTAGACATAATCGCATGTTGTAGTCTAGTGATTTCAGGCGCCTCGAATGAGCTAGTACTGCTCTTGTGTTTGAATCTCACTAGCAACAACAAAAATTGTGCAATTTTTTCATTCGTGAAATTTTTGACTCCGCCGCGGATTATTCCACTAACCGGAGTCAATTAGGATGATCTCCTATAATCACAAATAGTTTAGCAGAAACATCATTGCCATTCATTGGCATATGATTCACGACACTCAAATTCCAATATATAAAATATTCCTAGTACGGGCAATAATGTGAGAAAACGTTACACCTATCAGATATCTAAATATCTTTTCTAAACATCATGTCTCTTACCTACCCACCTGAGCTACCCTTCCATCCTTCTTTATACAAGAAATGGGCCCAAACTTACATGGTTATTTGGGATTTGCCAAAAGAACTGAAAATGAACCAACAACTATCTATAACGTGGCACAATAAAGCCCATCAAATATCTCTCTTATCATCCCAGAAACTAGTTTCTCTTTAGCAATGGCGCTTTCTTCTTTCTTAATCTTCCCCCTAGTCTTCCTCTTTCTCAGCTCATTGGCAATTTCAGTCAAATCGGAGGGTCCTAAAACTTTCATAGTCCACGTGTCCATATCCCACAAGCCTCATATTTTCACTACTCACCATCATTGGTACTCCTCTATTCTCCGATCAGTCTCTTCTTTCTCTCAACACTCACCCAATATCTTGTATTCTTATGATCGTGCTGTCCGTGGCTTTTCTGCCCGCCTTACATTCGGGCAGGCTGAAGAGCTCAGACGTGTTCCCGGTGTCGTCTCCGTCATCCCTGATCGCGTACGCCAACTTCATACCACTCACACACCTACCTTCTTAGGCCTTGAAGACTCATTTGGGATTTGGCCCAATTCTGATTATGCTGATGATGTTATTGTTGGGGTCCTTGACACGGGTATTTGGCCAGAAAGGCAGAGCTTTTCCGACGAGGGGCTTTCTCCCATGCCTTCCAGTTGGAAAGGGAAATGCGAGAGTGGCCCAGACTTTCCTGCAACTTCATGTAATCTTAAAATCATAGGTGCTAGATTGTTTTACAAAGGATATGAAGCTGATCGTGGAAGTCCAATGGATGAATCTAAAGAATCCAAATCGCCAAGAGATACTGAAGGCCATGGAACTCACACTGCTTCAACTGCAGCTGGATCTGTTGTAGCCAATGCGAGCTTTTACCAATATGCAAAGGGTGAAGCTAGAGGTATGGCCGTAAAAGCTAGAATAGCCGCCTATAAGATCTGCTGGAAAACAGGGTGTTTTGATTCTGATATACTGGCTGCAATGGATCAAGCTGTTGCGGATGGGGTTCATGTGATTTCTCTCTCTGTTGGTGCTGATGGTTATTCTCCTGAGTATGACGTTGACTCCATTGCTATTGGAGCTTTTGGTGCCTCAGAACATGGCGTTGTTGTCTCTTGCTCTGCTGGAAATTCTGGTCCTGGTGCTTCTACGGCGGTCAACATTGCCCCATGGATTCTCACTGTTGCCGCTTCAACCATAGATCGGGAGTTTCCAGCGGATGTTATCTTAGGAGACGGTAGAATATTTGGTGGTGTATCCTTGTATACCGGAGATCCCCTCGGCAATGCAAAACTACAGCTTGTTTATTCCGCCGACTGTGGCAGCCAACTCTGCTATCCAGGAAAGCTGGACCCTTCAAAAGTTGCTGGGAAAATTGTATTATGTGATCGAGGAGGCAATGCCAGAGTAGAGAAAGGAAGTGCTGTGAAACAAGCGGGCGGTGCAGGTATGGTCCTAGCAAACTTAGCTGACTCTGGAGAAGAACTCGTTGCCGATGCACATCTCCTCCCAGCGACCATGGTGGGTCAAAAAGCTGGCGATAAAATCAGGGATTACATCAAATCTGTTCCATCACCAACAGCGACGATCACTTTCAAGGGAACTGTTATAGGACAATCGCCGTCTGCTCCACGCATTGCTGCATTCTCTGGCCGAGGACCCAATTATGTGACCCCTGAGATCCTTAAACCGGACGTTACTGCACCTGGAGTCAACATATTAGCTGGATGGACCGGAGCTGTTGGTCCAACAGACTTGGAAATCGACAAAAGAAGAGTGAGATTCAACATTATATCCGGGACATCCATGTCTTGTCCTCATGTAAGTGGATTAGCTGCGTTACTCAGAAAGGCTTATCCTAAATGGACCACAGCAGCCATAAAATCAGCCCTCATGACAACAGCTTACAACGTTGACAACTCCGGCAAAACAATCACGGATCTTGCCACAGGTCAAGAATCGAGTCCTTTTGTTCGTGGGTCGGGACATGTGGATCCAAACAGAGCACTGCATCCGGGTCTGGTTTACGACATTGAGTCGAGTGATTACATAGGTTTCCTATGCGCCATAGGTTATGGCCCCTCCAGAATCTCACCATTCACGAAAGATACTTCTTCAGTGAATTGCAGTGAACATAGTTTGGCTAGTCCAGGGGATTTGAATTATCCATCATTCTCAGTTGTTTTCATGAGTGAGAGTGTTGTGAGATACAAGCGTGTGGTTAAAAATGTTGGGTGGAATGCAAATGCTGTGTATAAGGTAAAGGTAAATGCACCTTCCTCCGTGGAGGTGAAGGTAACTCCGAGTAAGCTCAGTTTCAGTGAGGAAAAGAATAGTTTGTCATATGAGATCAGTTTTAGCACTGTTGGATCGAAGAGAGTGAAGGGTCTTGAATCAACATTTGGATCAATTGAGTGGTCTGATGGAATCCACAGTGTGAGGAGTCCAATTGCAGTGCATTGGCTATCCTCCTCTGCTGCTGCTTAACCTGTTCTATGATCATGACTGTGCAACAGAAGGTAATCCATGGTGCTCCAAAGACCGACATGAGGCCAAGTTCTGAAAGGAAAAAAGAATTATTGAAGGACCATCTGCCTATAGAAATAATGTTAAGAATTTTGTCATTGTCCAGTTTTATTGTTTCTGAATGTTGGTAGGCCTGATACATTATGATGATTTGAATGAATCTTATGAGGTAGAACGGTTGTGATTCACTTACATGCTATCAAATTGGAAATTTGTTGGCATTGCCATTTTAAGATCCCACTACATAGAAAGGTATATGCAATTATGCATCAACCCAGATCAAAGATAAGACATGTTGGTGTATGGTGCCATTGTTAAAAGATCTCACGAATCAACCATGGCTGAGAGCACCATCTTATTGCCATTGTTAATGTAAAAACTCTGACATAACTATTGAAATACTTGGCCTTACGGTATCAAACATGTAAATACAAGCAACATCAAACAAATGACAAAAGATACTGTAAACAAATTTAGAGGAACAAGAAGAAGAAAATACAATAATTAGCATCTACTCTAAGTAAAATGACATTGGCTGCCAGAACGCTAGTGGTTCTGGTTGATTGTATTAGCCAAACAATATAATCAACATAGGTAAGTTTGACTTCAGTAATGCGAATAGCAGAATCACACAGCATATGAGATTTAGATACCAGCTCTGTAATAAATCCTATCAGATATTCAAAGCAGACTCAGATACGTAAAGCAACAGAGAACAAAAGGCACTGTAAATAAGTATTACTAGAATAAACTAACATTCAAAGACATCATAATGCAACAGCATAATCGCCTCTCCTGCCAATTGTTGAATCCTCTAATGACCATACTTCTGAAATTCCCACTCACTATTATCTGCAATATAGGAAAGGAAGTTCCAACAATTATAATACAGTTATCAAGCCAACTAAACAGTGCCAAAGATACAGTTGAATAACTACCTAATGGACACACGACGTGTTTTGAGCTAGCGACTGATACAGTGGAAGTGGAAGGCATGGTTACATACACCTGCGATAATATGAATGAAGATACTTCTAACCCCCAAAATATAGAATGCCAGGTTTGGAAGAGCAAAACCAAACAGAAGTGAAGAATCAACGAGAAGATAAAAGACTCCATGATTAAGTTCAGATCAAATTTCTTTCATATTTGGTAACAAGAGATATCTTGTTACAACTTTTGGTTTCCTTCTAGATTAAGATTCAAGGCCTATTTTTTCCTTCTATAATTTAATTTTAATATTTTCACTTCTATATTTATGTTTTAGTTTGTCGCTTGTTTGGATCTCATTCAACAAAACATTGCTTGTGAATGAAAATAAACATTTCATTTTATTGTAGTGATAAATTTGACAAAGAAATTCTCTCTTAAAAGTATGGTAATTTTGAAATCATAAACATGAGAAAAATGGTTTCAAATCGTGTTTGAGCTCAAGTCCCTCAACCAGTCGTAATAGAAATAAGAAAGAAGACATGGTGTAAGGAGTACAAAAGTGGAATATTGTGTATAGAAACAACAAAAGAAGGTGAACACATTACAAAAGTTTCATTAGATGGAAAAATAAAGGAGGGAGAAGATATATGTGTGTTCTTTGGCAATAAGAGTGGGGAGATTGGGAGAAGGAAGGTGACTGTGAATTAAAAAAAACAATGAGATGGCTTTACAAACAGATATGCTTAATCCTTAGAATGTGTGTACCACATATAGATATGTCTAGTCAGAGGACGACACAAGACAATGAATTACTTTTGTTATTAAGTGAAAAACTAGGCCAGAGCTTTGCAGACAAAGGATGTTTGGCACTTTCAGAACAGATGAAAATAATTCTTTAGGCAATAAGAATCAAGTCTGATTATAACTTGTTCACCATAACATATGCAATATACTAGCACCCAAGTGTATGGTCTAGTGGTCAATGAAGTTGGTTGAGAACCATGAGATTTCGGGTTTAAATCTCTGCGGAAACAAAAATACAATGATTTTTTCCGTATATCCTAGCCTTGGTTAATGGAGGTACCAACTATGGTACCCACTGCTAGCGGGAGGTGACAGGTAACAAGT
The DNA here is from genome assembly GCA_036250505.1 of Solanum acaule. Classification (NCBI taxonomy): domain Eukaryota; kingdom Viridiplantae; phylum Streptophyta; class Magnoliopsida; order Solanales; family Solanaceae; genus Solanum; species Solanum acaule. The sequence goes on along the minus strand of JAJOOR010000889.1, from coordinate 10,822 downwards.
GGATTTACTCAAGGTGCACACAACCTGACCTACACATCACCTAGCGCATACAAATGACATATCACATATCCATGCATAATATCATAAGCTCTTTCAAGAGACATATACTCATAAGCCATAACGGAACAATAACAGTCAATATTTTTCTGGGGCATAAATTTTAGCAAATTATGTAATTTAGATAAACAAATAGCTTACCCCAAGCAACAATGCACTCCTCGTTCGTAGCACTAGCTTGATTAGCTTGGCACTCGATGCCTGTTGAAAAAAGTTTCACATAAACTCGCAAATGTACATAGAAAGGTCTAATATCGAATTTCTATTTTCTATTCTAAATCAAAACAATGATTTGAAAACACTCACAGAGATCCTCCATAACATGATTCCTGCAAATAGCACAGTTATCTACAACAATATCTGCACAATTTCACCAAATCATAATATGATTTCAGCTTCAATCAGGACAAGTAAACAATTAACAAAATTGGGGGAAACGAACCCCAAGCCCAAAAGCGTTCCACTTTTTTATCTCACAACGCTTGGGTGTTTTGGTTGAACAAGAGGCGGATGCTGATGGAGTTGCTGCCGAGTTTGGATTCTTCAACGGCCGGAACCATCTCGACGTCTGTATCCGTTATGCTAAATCAAGTGCAAATTCATTCTGGATCACACAATTGTCTTCGTCGAGTGGACTCACTCCAGTTTCCTCTTGAACCAGATTTTTCTCTGCTATTTTGTTCTTTTTTATTCTGGCAATTTTTAATTTTTTTAGGGCAAATTACAGAAATCACGTACTTTTAAGCTAAAATTACAATATGTCTCTTAAAAGTTTATAATTATAGAAATCTCTCAAACAGATACAATAATATAAGCGATGATACATTAATATGATGAGTGAGATACATTAATGATTAAGTAAGATATATTACATTTTATACATGATACACTAATCTGATGCGCGAGATACACTAATTTGATGTGCGAAAATGAGGAATTTTGGAAATTTGTAAATTTTATATGAAATAATGGTAATAAGTAAACTAAAAGATTGAGTTTCTGTAATTTTTTCATTTTTTTATATGTTGGGCCACTATAAAGCCCATTTGTAGGATTTACAAAGCGTTCCCTAACATATTCTAATTTTGGGCTGGCAGCAGAAGATATGGGGTGAAGGGCACAAATTCCGTTTTGAGATCATCATTTTGGGAACGATTTCAACGTATGCAACGGAGCTTTAAAAATTGCATCTGATGTATTATCATGTATATGCAAAAATTGTCTTAATTTTCAGTTATGGTGTGTCTGAATTTATTTGTTTTGCTTTTTTTTTTTTGAATTTTAATAATAAATTTTCGATATTATAAAGAACAAATTGTCATCATCAATTTATCATAATAACAAAAAGATCTCGCAAAATCATTTATCACTCTTTTTATTCCCATGTATGCATGGTTAAAACTTCAGGTGATATTTTAAGAACATATTTTTCGAAGTTATTTCTTAAAATTTGATAACTAAAATGTTTCAATTGATGGACCAAGCACTTTCATCCATTAATTAATTGGATTTTCTTGGTATAGGTCCTTTTCAAGTTAAGGATTTAGGGTGTGTTTTGATATGGAGGATAACATTATTCGGAAAAATCCTATTAATTAATTGGATTCTCTCTACTATTTTCTTATAAATAAAAAGATTGTTTTCGTAAGCTTTCAATTTAAATAAAATTTGTAAAACAATTTTAAAAAGAGAATATATATATATATATATATAAAATAAAAAATATTATATTATCTTGTGTTAGAAGATTATTTATCTATATACCTCAATCAAATAGTATCATATCTTATATGAAAATATTTAATGATATATTCTCTTTATTCTCAAATCAAATAATATCGTATCTTACCTGAGATAATTTCATGTTCAGCTCTTCTATCTCTATATGATCTCCATATAAATATGTTAGTTAAACAAACAGAATTATTCGAACAAAAAAAGTAGTTTACAAACATAATTATTCGAAGTTCGAACAAAAAAGTAGTACTAATACTTATAAGCTATAACACAGTAATGGCTTATTCGGACCAAAATAGCCTCAACAAAAGTAAAAGCCATGTCAATTCCACATCCATATTCAGTCAGGCTCGCCGCAAAATGTCATTCCGAGGGAAGAAGTTACCGGTAGTTCAGCCGGAGGCTGGAGGGAAGAAGCAGCGGCGGAAATTCTCTCCGGTGAAGATTTTCCGACGGGACGGATTGAAGGGGAAGAAATTGCAGTACTTAGGTATGAAGAAAATAAAAGAATGTTATTGGTTGGCAGTAAATGACATATTGGAACGACACGGAGCAAGTGGTACATTCGAGCGACGATTTGTAGTAGATACTTCTTTTGCAATTCCGATGATGGGCCTTTCCTTCACTACTTTCCCAAATCAGCGTGGTATCTAAAAGCGAAGCCATCCTCTTCAAATTTCATTCGTGGAATTATTTTATTGTTTATTAGTAGTTATTTCTGATTTTTATTGAAATTAATTATGATGTCTTTATTTAACTTGCTTTAAGAAAAAATGAATTATATATATCTGAGTTTATTTATTATTTATTGTAGTGCCACATGATTAATTATTTAAGGTGCAAGATAGTTTTAAAATGTCAAAACTAAAGCTCAAATAATTATGTTTTAACCAAGCGGCGTCAAAAGTCATTTCATCAATTCCAAGCTAAGTAAAGAAGCAGTATGACAAAAGAAAGAGACGACTAGAAGGAAACAATCTTTTTTTCATCATCGGCTCGTATTGTGTATTCATTGCTTCGATTAATTCATATTTACATCATGCGAGGCTCATGAAGAGCTAGGAAACAATTCGTTGAGGAACTTTTTTATTTTTAGCATTCAAAATCAAGACCTCTGATTATATATTGAGTTTTCATACCGGTTATGTAAACATTGAATAATCTTGGACAATCTTCATTTCATGAGCACTACAACATAAATAATTTTTAGCCGTATTTAGTTAGTGACAATAGTTTAATTGTCGTTAAATATGTTATTTTAAGTATAATTAATAGTACTTTTTTGTAAATGTCCCTAAAACTACGACATTTACATTTGCATCCAACATACACGCACCCTTACCCTCCACTAACAATATACAAATATTTTGGTATATATTATTTTCTAATTATGTGCCAAACATAAAAGAAAAATAAGTTACTTTTCTCAGGAAAAAAAAGAAGAAAATATTGAAGGAAATATTTTAATTTGATTCGACAGACGACATCTATTCTTCCTACTTTAGTTACTATTTTAATTACCACCCCTAACATAGTTCTTATATTTATTCAAACATTTTATCCTCAAATATTTTAAAAAAAAAGTTAAATCGGGGCTATAAATAAGTTGTAAGGTTAGCTAATTAAGACTTATTCGAGACTATGAACTATGGAACCTAATTAACGGCCTAAAAGGGGGCTAATAAGAGGGCTACCTTTGCCGTTAATTAATTACTTGTACGTATGTGTGTGAATAAAAATTTAACTTGATTGACTATATAAACATATGTGGGAAAGAATATATAATTATTGCCAAATTATTTTTCGTTTTCTGTGACTACTTGATCAAGAGTGTTGAGTTTCTTGTTAAGATTCGTAAATAATTTGAGAGTAAAAATGTAATTCAAACAGTAAATTTTGATATGAAAAATATGTATATTGTAACCCCTAGTAATTTATATTTTATTTTTTCAAAAAAAACCCTAGTATTACAATCCCCATATTTAATTTTTCTTGGAATGAATGGAATGTTAGTTAAAGAAGTTGGGAAGAAGGACCTTAGGGATCATTTGGCGTAGGAAAAATTATATGCCAATATAGAAATTATTTATATTGTCATTGATGTGAAGGATTATTATGTGATTGTAAGTTAATACCCAAAAAATCTTATTAATAAAGTAATTAATTACTCTAAAAAGGAATATTTATCTTTAAATTCTTATTATTTATTTCATTTTAATTGGTTTTTTCACCTCATGAAAATCAATAGTCATGTTCTCCACTTACCTTTTAGAGTGACAAATCATATATAATTTAATGCAAATATTATTTAGTACTGTCAATAGATAATATATCATCTTGTGTTGAGATTATTTCGTATCTTGTATGATTCTCTCTACCCTCAAACCAAATCATTTGTTAGGTGAGCACAAGTATTTGGCGTAATGGAGCTCATGTATTCAACTCATCTATCTCTATATATATGTTAGTTCAACAAACAGAATTATTGGAACAAAAAAGTAGTACTAATACTTATAACAAAATAATGACTTATTCGGACGAAAATAGCAGTAAAAGCAATGCCAATTCCAAATCCATATTCAGTCAGACCCGCCGCAAATTGTCGTTCCGAAGGAAGAAGTTACCTGAAGTGCAACCCGAAGCTGGAGGGAAGAAGCAGCGGCGGAAATTCTCTCCGGTGAAGATTTTCCGACGAGGCGGATTGAAGGGGCAGAAATTGCACTACTTAGGTATGAAAAAATTAAAAGAATGTTATTGGTCGGCGGTGAATGATATATTGGAAGGACATGAAGAAGTTGATACATTCCAGCGACAACTTGCAGTGGAGACCTCTTTTGCTATTCCGATGATGGGATTTTCCTTCGCTATTTTTTCAAATCCTTGTGGTATTTGAAAGCTTAGCTGAAAATTTTAAGACTATATCTAATCTACGTACTATCCTTTTAAGACTCTATTTGTTAAATTACTTTATTGTTTATTTATTATTCATGATTTTCGTTAATATCAAGTAAGATGTCTTTTGGTTTAAATAACTAATCATAATATCTTAATTTATTTATTCATTTTTTTGTAGTGTCACTTGATGAATTATTTGCACTCTTTATGAGATTATACATGCAAAATCCTTGAACTATATATATTTTTCCTTTTTACTTATTGGGAATTTACTCAATTCAAGCGCTACCAACATCAAGAAGGGTCGAAGATAGTTTAAAACGTTAAAATTAAGGGTGCGTTTGGTATGAAAGGAAAATGTTTTACTAAAAAATGTTTTCTTGGAAAACAAGTGGATTTCTAATTTATTTTCTCATGTTTGGTTGGTGAGTAGAAAATATTTTTTAATGTTTGATTGGTGAATGAAAAATATTTTTCAGAAAATATATTTTATTTTTGGCTTGAGACTAAAAATATTCTTTAGGAAAATAATTTCTGATCTGAAAATCAACCCCGATAATTGATCTAGGACCCGACCCCGACACCCAGACTAGGACAAGACCCCGATGACCATTCCAAAATCCGACCCTGAGATTTGACCCAGGATTATTTTTTTCAAAAACAACAATTTTTAAAGTTTTTTTTTTTTTTTTGATGGGGGTGGCTTGGAAGTCATTTTCCTTAAATTAAAGGAAAATGAGTTGATTTGAAAAAATATTTTCCAAATATGAAAAAGTTGAAAAACATTTTCCTCCCCACCAAACACACCCCAAACCTCAAATTATATTTTAACCAAGCCACGTCAAAAGTCATTTCATCAGTTCCAAAAGAAAGAGACAACTAGAAGGAGATACAATTTTTTTTTTCATCACTAACTCGGGTATTCATCGATCCGATTAATTCATATTTACATTATCACATGACACTCATAAACACTAGGGAACATTTCTTCTCAGGAACTTCTTCATTTTAGTATTTAAATTCAAGACGTATGATCATATACATTGAGTTTTTGATCCAGACTAAACTATGTATAACATTGATTGATACTTAATATTTATATATATGATCTTAGACAATCTTCATTTCATTAGGGAGATTTTGAGGTTGCGTTAGACTTAATGTCTATTTCTTTTCATGATATTAATCTATTAGCTAGAGTAAGACTCGTTCCTATTATTAGTTTATTCGATGTTGGACCCCTAAATTAAATTATTCGCAATTCAATTAGCATCTCTAGGTGTGCAAGGTGTTAAGTTTCTACATCAATTATATATTAGAGGAATGTAATGATCTCTTTATACTATTTTAGACTATTTTCACCTTATGAGTTAACTTTTAAGGTTGAATTAAATATAAAATTATTGATTTACTTTAATTTTAACCAAATAATGAGATAATTATAATGATAAAAAAATTTCCATGTAACCTAAAGCAAACAAGCTTTACTTACATTATTCAAGTAGTTTGTAACTCTTTCGTGGAAATATACAGATGTCAAGGTACTTTTAGCATGTAAAATAATTCTTCAACTGAAATTTAATTTGTAAATATTTAAAGAAAAATTCGAAAGACAATGCTTTTGGGCCGATAATTTAGGTGATATTTTAAGAACGTGTTTTCCGAAGTTAGTTTTTAAAATTTAATAATTAAAATATTTTAATTCCTAGACCAAGCTAAGCACTCTTTCATCCCATTATTTAATTAGATTATCTTGATTCTTGGTATTGGTCCTTTTCAAGTAAGGGATAACATTATCCGAAAAAATCTCCTTATTTAATTAAATTCTTCACAGTACAGGTTCCTTTCAAGTTAGGGGTGTTTTTTGATACAGAGGATAACATTACTCAGGAGAATATAAATAAATTGTGGGAAAAATACAAAATTATTGCCAAATTATTTTTCATTTTCTGTGACTACTTGACCAAGAGTGTTGAGTTTCTTGTTAAGATTCGTAAATAATTTGAGTGTAAAAATGTGATTCAAACAGTAAATTTTGATATTAAAAATATGTATATTGTAACCCCTAGTAATACAACCCCTATATTTATTTTTTCTTGGATAAACGGAATGTTTGTTAAAGTTGGGAAGAAGGAGAAAAAATTATGCAGAGATTAATAATATTGAAATTTGTTATACAGCTATTAATAATGTAGAAACTATTTATAATATTATCATTGATGTGAGGGATTATTGCAATTGACAGTTAATACCTAAAAAATATTATTAATTAATTAATTACTCTAAAAGGGAATATTTATCTCTAAATTATTACTTTATAATTTATTTCATATTAATTGGTCTTCTTCACCTCACCAAAACCAATAGTCATGTTTTCCACTTGCTTTTCAATGTGACTCCATCATCCGCTTAAATAAAGTCTACTAAAGATTTTTATTAAGTGATAAATATATGGATTATTACACATTGTATTATATATATAATTTAATGCAAATATTATTAATTAGTACCTTAACATAATATTGTATTAACTTGTATTGAGATTATTTATTTATATATCTCAATCAAATAATATCCATATCTTGTATGATATAATTAAATGATGCAGCTCATGTATTCAACTCTTCTATCTCTATGATCTCCTTTTATATATATATATATGTTAGTTCAACAAACAGAATTATTCGAACAAAAAGTAGCACTAATCATACTTATAACACAATAATGGCTAATTTGGACCAAAATAGCGTTAACAAAAGAAAAAGCATTAATGCCAATTCCACATCCATATTCAGTCAGGCCCGCCGCAAAATGTCATTCCGACGAAAGAAGTTACCGGTAGTGCAACCCGAAGCTGGAGGGAAGAAGCAGCGGCGGAAATTCTCTCCGATGAAGATTTTCCGACGAGGTGGTTTGAAGGGACAGAAATTGCACTACTTAGGTATGAAAAAAATAAAAGATTGTTATTGGTCGGCTGGAAACGACATATTGGAAGGACACGGAGAAGTTGATACATTCCGGCGACAGCTTGCAACGGAGACCTCTTTTGCTATTCCGGTGATGGGCTGTTCCTTCGCTATGTTTTCACCAAATCCTCGTGCTATTTGAAAGCTTAGCTGAAAATTTTAAGACTATCTACGTCGTACTATCCTCTCAAAACTCCATTTGTGAGATTACGTTGTTTGTTGTTTATAATTAATTTGTTGGAATGAAGTAATCTCTTTCTTTGATTTGCTTTAAAAAATATGAAACAAATGAATTATATACATCTTAAGTTATTTACTATGGAGTGCCGGCCACTTGATGAGTTATTTGTTCTCTTTTATGAGATCATATATGCATATACTTGAACTATTTTTTCTCTTTTATTTATTGGGAATTTATTCAATTCAAGCACTACCAACATCAAGGAGGGTCAAAGAGCCACCTTGGTCTCTTGGTGTGAGATAGTTTAAAAAATCAAAACTAAACTTTAAATTATATTTTAATCAAGCCACGTCAAAAGTCATTTCATCAATTCCAAGCTAAGATATTACAGTTACGTTTTATATGATCCTGGATATATAATCTTCATTTTATAAGAGAGATTTTGAGGTAGCGTAGACTTAATGTCTATTTCTTATCATGATATCAATCTATTGTACCATGTCTAATATAGTTCTTATATTTATTTCAAAGATTTATCCTCAAATAGAAAAAAATTTCAAGTTAAATCCGAGCTAAATAAGTTGTATGGTTAATAAATGGGCTAATTAAGACTTAACAGAGTCTATGGAGCCTAACAGCATAAAAGGAGGCAAGAGGATGTATTGAAGAAAAACGTGAAAAATACTTGGGACATAGATGTAGTTGGTGAAGATATTTGAAATATGTCTGCTGAACTTTCCTTTGAACATATTAGGTCCAAAATGAATTAATATATGACAGTTTTTGGGTGAAGAAAAAAGTCTACATTTTCGGTCCATTAGTAGTTGTAAATATGTGTGTAAATAAAAATAAAAATTAAAGTCCTACTCTAATGGAGAAGTATTTACAAACAAATCGTGGGGAAAAAAATACACGCGACTACTTGATCTAATTTAATAAAATTGGCCATGGGCCAAAGTTTGATCTTTTTTTTTTTAAAAAAAAAAAGTGTTCTCACACTTATCTTTTTAGTGTGATTCAAATTCTTGACTAATGGCTGGATAATGAAGGTACTCAACCATTGAAGCAAGTCTCACTTGTTATCTTTAAATGATTTAATTTCTTTATCACATGTTTTTATTTCACATTATACTACAACAATAACATATCTAATATAATACCACATGTGAGATATGTGAGAATATAGTATATATGAAGATCTTATCCTATATCCTAAAGATAGAGAGGTTCTTTCGATTGATATTCAACTTAGATAAAGTCTAACTAACAGTTTTAAAAAAGGGATATATATAAGAGACTACACACTACGTTGTATCTAGTCTAGTCAGTTTTTTAAATATCTAAAACCAAACCAATCCACTGAAAAGTTAATGTTGGTTCAATTAAGCAATTAAACTATACTAAAGTTATCATTACACGAACAAAGTGATTCAATTAAGAGAAGGTGTAACTATCTTATGAAATGTATGGTACGTAAAAACTAAAGTAATGAATTTTGATGGACTTGGATTTATGATTGTAAAGATGGGCTAAAAATTAGGAAAAATTACTAAAATACACGTCTTATGTTTCCCTTATTTCTAATATACCCTTCTATTTCTAAAAACCTCTAAAATCCCTTATTTCTCTCCTAATTCTAAATTATTTTATAATGTATCCAAACTAGTTTTTAATGTATCCGAGCTACATATTATGTATCCGGTTTATTGTATAATGTATCCGAGCTAGTTTTTAATGTATCCGAGCTACATATTATGTATCCAGATTGTTTTACTTTTTCAGAGATTAATGTAATTACAAACTAAATAGGGATAGATTGTAATTTCATATTAAAACTATGTGATTCCTAAAATTTATACAAAAATTTAAGTGTTGGACTTGAGAAAATTGTAAAGTTAAAGACTTAAGTTACTTAAAATTTAACAAAATATATATTTTATTTATGAATAATATATAAATAATTATAATATTTATATATATAATTTATCGGTTCGATTTGGTTATTTTTGCAGTTATTTTTTAGTAAAACCAAAACCAAACCAAATAGTATCGGTTTTTCAAAATTTTAAGCCAAACCTAACCAAATCAAACCAAATATTGGTTTTTTTAATCAGTTTGATTAGGATTGCGGTTCGATTTGGTTTTTTAACCATAACTATGAACAACCCTAGTTGAATCGTGTATAATTTAATGTAAATATTGTTTAGTACCATCAACAACATATAATATCATCTTGTGTTGGATTATTTTTTTTATATTATCCATTCAAATAATAATATCGTATCTTATATGCGATAATTTTATGATTCTCTCTGTTGACACCCAATTTTGACTCTATGCAATTTGAATTAATTATCGAGCTTCTTCAATTTCAAACAATTTGAAATAATCGTCTTTGAAAAAATCCTAAAAAAAAAAAATTTATTTTAAAAAATCTCTTTTTAATTAGTTTTGGTTAATATTTTTCAGAAATAATTATATAATTTTACGTGTTGGTTTATATAAGTCTCATCTTTTATATAAATATTTAATAAATAGCCTAAAACAATGTTTAGTGTAATTACACATTTATTTCTTTGAATTAGTGGATTTTATAATTTTGAATAATTAGTTCTATATTTCAAAGCAATAAATAAGTTTTGATAATTATTTTTAAATTAAGAAGCTCAAATAATTAATCGATAGTTATTCATCTTATTTTAATTTTTTGGCCGAATTGGTTATCTGACTCAATTTGGCTACATCTAAATTCATATGATTAGAACAACAATTAAAGTGGCCAAATTTTAAATAAAAAAGGGGTCATCCTTTTGTCTTAAAACCGGTACACATATCCACGCTTTCACGATCTCTTTCTCCTTTTTCAGACGCCTCTCATCCCTTTCTTCTTCCCAAAATCGCAAAGGTCAATAGTAAAAGCCCTAATTTCTTCATCCGCCCATCACTTTGTCAGTTCCTCTCCTTATTTTCAAAGGTTACAGACCTC
>JAJOOR010000888.1:0-35887 GCA_036250505.1 Solanum acaule | reverse complement strand
AAACACTTTGTAGCCTCCCCCCATTAGATGTGGTGCACTTCACACCCATGAAATATACTCTACTTAGTGCGGCTTTTTAGACATCCTAGGACACTTAAACCTAGTGCTCTGATTCCAAGTTTGTCACTCCTCGAGACTACCCCCGAGATGCGAACACGGGACCTAAGACCACAAGTGATCCCAAGCTAACCCTGTTGGCATGATCATGAGCATAATAAAGATAATAAACTGATGCGGAAGCTAAATCATAAATAAAAATAAAAAGATGGGGAATACCCATATACTATAACTAAGATAAATGTTAACTGATGAGTTTAATACAAAGATGATATTAACTCAATACTAAGTTGAATCTAACTATGTCTGAAAATAGCATCTAAATGACTAGAAATGTTGGGATAGGCCCCAGCTAGGTCTAGAAAAACTGAAACTAACGACTAAAAGTACTGAAAAGAAACTCATGACTATTGTCCTCGAAGGATGAAGACTCACCACTAACTCTGCTGAACTGGAGATCGGGAACCGATATAAGCGTGATCTGGATGCTGAGAACCTGAACCTACATCACGAGAAGATGTAGCATCGAGTATGCGTCAATACTTGAAGCGTACTGAGCATGCAAGATAGAATATAACTGAAATAACATATAACTGAACAAAGAAAACAAACAATGACATAATCTGATCATGATACAGATACTGAATGATGAGATAATTGAATGTAGTAACCAATTTGTAACATGCTGAAACTGAATACTTACTATACTGATAAATGCTCAATACAATAGAATCTGACTGAACAGTGGGAGCTATTAATAGCCGATAATAAAACCACATGAGCTAAACTGGAGTCCGATGTATACGCCCCATCAAGAGGACCGAATATACCCTGCCAGAGATATAGAGGCATGCTGGCGTGATCACTGAAATGATGCCCACAGAGGGGACTTACAACCTACGTGGCTAGTAGTTCTGGGACTATTTGGGTACGCTGAACCCTAGTCCAACTCGTAATTATGCTACTCTCAATGGATTAAGTAATTAACACATTATGACTAAATTTCTGTAAGTTACTAGATAGCTCGAACTGAACATGCAAACTGAGAATGCAACAATTAAACTAATATTGATGCATTAATAACTGAGGCATGTATAACTGAATAACTGAGATATCTTACCTAGCATGTTTAATTCAAGAAATAAAGAAATACATACCTAGGGTTCTAAAATTTATGCGAGAAATGATGTAATAACATGATAATCTGATTTGGAACATGTTAATAACTAATTCATGATGATCTGTTGTAATTCTAGAAACCCTAGGGTCTATTAATAATAAGGAAATCAAGAATGAGTCTAAAAACTAGGGACCTAATGGGTGAAAGGAACCCACTAGTAAAATCCCATATACCTGGTGATGAATTCCATGGAGAAATCTTTCGATTTCGGGGCTGGAACTGATGGAACCTTGTTGCGTTTTTGAAGTAGGGTTCTTGACTTCTTTCTCCTCTTATGCTCTAATTTTTCTATGTTTTGATTAATGATTTGACTTAGGTAATTTCTAGTTATATTTCTAGTCCTAAACATACTAAAACCTCATAATTTAGGGTCTAAACGACACAACTTAGGGGTTAAACGAAATAGGAAAAGACAAAAAGACCCCTGACTTAACTGCTATCGGAGTGATCGACGAACGGGACCTACTGGCCGTGGATCGAATGACGGTCCATGTTGGTCGGCCGTCGTTTGCATCAGAGGCTGGGTAAAGGGTCCCTCAATCGATGGACACAGACCATGGACCATGGTCTGACCTACGGACCGTGGGTTGAGACTTTGCCGCTTTTCTTAGCTGGGTTTGGGGAGGGGTTGCAGTGGTGAACCACAGACCACCAGCAAGGGCTGTGGTCTAACCTATGGTCCGTGGATGGCAACCGTGGGTTGCACCTGCATCTTCTCAAAATCTGTATTTTGGTCTATCTAGGATACGGGGTGTTACAAGAATCACTATTCAGCATAAACATCCAATACTAGATCGAAATCAATAAATGAAAGCAAGTGAAAGAAAAACTGAGAAAATATGGGGCATAATTCAGCCAATATAACATGGACCATGTTCATGTTATAACAAAATCATCAATCGATAGCTAAATCATCAATTTCTCCATAATAAGTAACAAAGGGCTAAATCAAAGCCAACTCCAAATGAATAGATAAAACTTGATGAGGAAACGACCAATCAAGTTATCAAATATGAATCCCACTTAGTCAACATGTCTAAAATTATGCTCACACAGTCATATAATTATTAACCAACAAATAAGGTATCAATTTTCCATAACATGGAGCTGGTACCTAATTAAATTTTCATCATCACATTCATACGGAAACCCTATTACCCATTAATTAAGTAATTACTAACAAAAACACTTCAAATATGAGTCTAGAAAGTCTCAACTTACCTTAAGTCTGAATCACAAAGTGCAAAATTCTGACTTTTCCCTTCATTGAGCCTATGAAAGAGACTAATGCTGTCAAATATGACATCTACGTAAGTATAGGAGTCCATACACATCCATATTGCTATACAACTATCCCGGTCCCAAAAGAAAAGCTCCAAGTAATAATTATCTTTTAAAACTAATTCATCCATAACATATTGGCTTTGAAGCCAAGTTGATAATCACCTAATCGCACAAATCAGTGATCACTTCATAATTTATCTATATAAGGTATAACATAGACATCCCGATTAACATTGTTGAAAGTAGAAAAATCATAAATCAATGGAAATCTCTCGATGCAAAAATCAAGAATCGTTCGTGAATCTTCCTAAACAACATGCAATTAATTTACCAAAATCCACTTGAGAAATCAGCAATTTTAGATTTTAATCTAGCATAGATTCATGTAAAACTCACCAATGATGTTAGAAACCATATCTTGATGATATCCGATGATTACCCATTGATTTTTCTCTCAGAAGTCATGTTTTGATGTCCCAAAAGTTCTCTCAAATGAAATAACTTGGAGCAATATTTTTTTTAATGTTATAGCAAGGATATGCATATGATATTTTCAAATATGTTGCACCAGAAAATTTGCAACATTAATTTATGCTAAAATAACAATATCTCTCTCATATGACATTGAAATTTATCGATTCTTGTTCGTAGTCGTTTAGTTGAAACTCAATTCCATGCTCATTTCCCAATCAAATACCATATTCGCTTGTTAAAGATTTATTTCATGTTTTTTGAGAAAAACCTAAGCGCAACCTTTTAGAATTATAACATACACTTCATATCGGTCCTATAAATCATCCTCAATTTATTGGAAGTCTTTGAATAAAATTTTGTATCTCTAGAACTAAAAACATACCTTTGAGTCATTATACTTTTAAGCCTAAAACATTATTAAAACTAATTTTAAACTAATCGAAATTAAACCAAAATTTGTGGACAAGTCCAAAATAATCTTACAAACCCATTGGAATAATAAAATCTTGAATTCAAGTTTGTTTAGTCAATTTCTTAATCGATACCAATTCTTAATTTAAAATTCTATTTGAATGCAAATCGATTGTTCAAAGTTCTCCTTGAATCCCCTATGCAAATCAATAAGAAAATACATTTTGACCATTGAAATCATTGAATCATCGATATGAGGTCATCTTGATCAATTATTGATTGTGCCCCATGTAAATTTAACTAGAAACTCAATCAATGATCTAAAGCACTCTCGGGCGCTTCAGGGTCTATGAAAAACATTCGACAAAAGAATAAATTATCTCTAAGCATCTCAAAAATGTTAAAACTTGAATATCATGAGTTCCTTAACTCCAGATGTTGACATTGGTTAAACCTCTCCATTATTTTAATTAATAAATTCTAAAAAAAAGTTATCCTCAATACTCACCAAATTCCTCGCAATTGGGAGAGAGTTGAGTGAGAGAGTCAGTTTATCTCGGATACATGCAAACACACTTGGATAGAGTGTATTCGGATAAATTAGACTTAATTGGACTTGCATCTATGTGAGATATATGTATTTGTTCCTATAGCAAAAAATATAATTTGGGAAGCCGTTAGATCTCATGCAAAAAAAAATAATATCTGTTTAGAATTTTTTTTTTGTTTTCAAATCTGTTAAAAAAACATAAATTTTTGTATTTAGATCTGTTAAGCAAAATAAAAATTTTTTTTTTTTGCTTTTAGATTTGTTGCAATAAAATAAATCAGATCTGTTTGAATTTTTGTTAGATCTTCTTGTAAAAAACATATTTTTTTCATTTCTAAAACCTAATTTCAGATTATTTTTTTAAAAAGATATTGATGCAAAACTTTTTCTAAATTTACTTCAAAAAAATTAATTTATTATACCCAATGACACAACTTTAAAATTAGAAGCAAAGCTTTATATTTACCTACTAGAAAACCAACCTATATCTCTGATACGAGCGAAGGATTACTATATCACATGAATATAATCTATGTTAGATATTTGTAAGTCATATATACAAAAACTTACTTGTTCTTCTCATAGAGATAACAAAAGACTTAGTTGAACCGTGGTTGGAATTATTGGTCGGCAGTGATTGTCACGATGTTTCAAAGAAATTCCTATTCCACAGTCTAACTATATTCTACTGTGGAGAGAGAATAAGCCACAAAAAAATAGTACCATTTTTTGTCTATTAGAATTATTAGGTTTTTTAAATTACACACCATATGATACTTTATATAGGAAATATTAGTTATATTAGTTACCCTAATGGGCATTAAAACACCCCTTATGGATAAGCACAAATAAATTTCCTACAATTATATATTAATGTAAATAAATAAAAGAGTTGTGAAATTGTTATTTATTTTTTCTCACTCAAAGTTCCATACGCTAATTGATGTGCTGTGAGATCTTGGCACATTTGATGCTCAAAACTAAGGATTATTGGTAGAATCGAGTGTATTTATGTGGATTTGATGTGCTTGGCGATGTTGGACATGAAAAACATGTGGACGTGGAATATAGAAAAGAAAGGAAGAAAATGCATTCTGAAACAGGCGCGATGGAGCCCAAGACGGGCCGTGGTCACTTTCACTGTCTGTCTTGAAGCTCGTGAAGAAGGTCCAGTAAGTAGGCTTTGTGGAGTGAAGGTTGATTTTAGCCAAGGAAAGATCATGGATGCCCAGACGGGTCGTGATGATCATGACGGCTCATGTTGTAGCAGGTGAAGTTGAACTAGTGGGAAGGCCTTGAAAGACTATGTTTT
This sequence comes from Solanum acaule, assembly GCA_036250505.1. NCBI lineage: Eukaryota > Viridiplantae > Streptophyta > Magnoliopsida > Solanales > Solanaceae > Solanum > Solanum acaule. The sequence goes on along the minus strand of JAJOOR010000888.1, from coordinate 30,619 downwards.
GGTTTGTCCAAGTAAAGACCATGGAAGCCCAAACGGGTCGTGGACCTCATGACGAGTCATGATGTTATTCAGGAAGGATTTCCAGTAGAGATGCATTGAGGATTAAAGTTTGGCATGGCTAAGTAAGGACTACGGAAGCTCAGATGGACCATGGTCCTAACAACGGTTCGGGATCACAGTCGTGAAGAGTTTCCAGTAACCAAGCCTCGAAATCTCACATTCCTTTTGAATAAGTACCGATCACGGCATGCTCCATGAACCGTGAAGCTCGTGACGGATCGTAAGGTCATCCGTGAAGTGTCCGACATTTCAGTCCTACTTCGAGTAGGACTCTTTTTAGACTGACTATTTTAATTAATTAGGTTGTAATTTTGAATTATCTAGTGCTATCTGGAACGAGCGACTACTTTCTAAATATTCTCTACTTTCATTTTTGATCGATTAACATTGGATCGAGAATTAAAGTTTGCTTGGTTTTTGAATATCAAGTGTTCATTGAATCTGCAAATCTTCGTAAGTGATTTCTCTTAATGCATTCATTACTTATCATTGCTTATTTGATTGAAAGTGTGAGTGGCTAAACACCACAACTAGGGTTATGGGAACTATGACTGAAATCTAAGTGTGGATTCGTAAAACGAGTAGAATGTGATTCATATTTGCAATATTTAACTCAACTTTTGTTATTCATTTGTTCTAATGTACACGCGTTAGAACGTGCATGTATCTATCAATTGGTCGAGATAAATCGATAGTTAGGAATAAAGTTGAGTTGAATTGTTGAATTGTTGAATTAGAGTGAAAGTTTGAGTTCGAGAGACGAGAACTTTGCCACTAAACTATGCAAGGGTAAAATCAAATAATACTCTAAGACCAAGAGAATTTGAGCGGAAAGTTATCTCACAAGATTGAGAAGTGTTAGATACACCTAACTCGACTGTAATTTGCAAATAATGAATTACCTAAAACTCGTTCATGATTAAACACTAGATGTAACATCATGCGAAACACAACTCTGGTTTCATTCATTAATCATCACAACCTTGAAGTTAAAATTCTATTACTTGTGTTAATCTAAAGGTTTTAACAATATTGGTTACTTGAACCTGACAACCAAACCCATTTTACATTTGGCCATTGCTGTCCCTAGAAAATATTAACGACATTTGGATAAACGCAACAGTGAAACTATTTTTGTAAAGAAATTCTCTGTAGGATCAACCTACTCACATTGAGTTCTATAACTTGACTTCGACCATTTAAACTCCTTAATTGAAGTGTAAGTTTGGACGTATCAAAGTAAGTTTTGAATTAACTAACAATATTCATCATTGTAGTGCTATTGCTACAAGATCTCTGGTGCAGAAAAAAATAGGATCGTTGTGCATTTACTATACCATGCACCATCGAATCAATTCAGTTTGCAAAGGCCGTATGTGATTTAGGGGTAAGGATAAATTTGAAGCCGCTGGCTATCTACAAAAAACTGGGCTTGGGAGTTCCAAAACCCACCGCGATGAGGTTGATGATGGCAGATAGGTCAGTGAAGTGACCTGTTGGTATTTTGTGTGATGTGCTCGTAAAAGTGGACAATTTCATTTTTTCGGCAGACTTCGTGATTCTGGATTGCGAAGTAGACTTTTAGGTTCATATAATTTTTGGAATGCCATTTGTTGCTACAGGTTGAGCTTTGGTTGATTTGAGAGTGGAGAGCTAAAATTTATGCTCAACATTGAGGAGGTAAAGTTTAATATTTGTAGGTCTATGAACCAACCACAAGACATGAACTGCTATTGAGGTCTTTAATAAAGGGGAGCCGAGAGCTGCTATTGAGGAAAGGTTTGTTGTTGAATCTGTAACACCCTATATTCAAAATAGATGATAGAATGTTAGAACTTCAAGGTGCCACCCCACGAGGGCCAATCATAGGCCCAAGAATAGGCCCCAAGAAAATTGTCTGAGGCATTGAACCACGACCAGGACCCACGCCCCGTGGATGGCTCCACGACTCATGGCTAGGGGTTTGTAGATGGCCCAAACTCTCTGTCAAGACCACGCCTGACAAGGACGGACCGTAGGTCTATCCACGGTCCTGCGGTGGGGTCTCGTGGGTGGGCTTTTTGGGATGGTTAAGTTGAGGGCTTGTGGGTCATGCTCGCTTTTAATTAAATTGAAGTGGTTTTGTTTTACCTATGTCTAGGACATCTATATAATTATTTTCAACCCCCATAACCCCTAATTCAAGTCATCCTCTCAAAATCCAAAAAGAATTCCCAAAACCCCTCTAAATCATTCTCTCTCTATAAGTTGGAAGAAGAAGAAGGAAGAAATTGAAGCTGGGTCAAGTTCAAGTCTCCAATCTTCAAGCTTGTTATGGATTTGTAATCAATGTATGATGTCTTTTAATCCATGTAATCCTTCCTTACATGGGGTCCCCTAGAATTTCCCCAATTTGATGAAGAATTCCCCAATTCTAGTCAGGGTTTCTTCCTATGTTGTGCGTTATGATGAATGTTGATCCAATTTAGTGGATTATGGTTGTTTGTGATTGAATTGATAGAATTACATATTTTTAGGATGAATTTACTTCTACCCATACCTATTCCATGATTCTAACCTAGAATTGTTATAGTTGGGTGGATGCCATGAAGGGAAACTTTGTGGGTTTAGATATATCCTTATACGATAGATGAATTATGATTAGAATTTCTTGGGAATAAAGCATAAATGATGATCATAAGATCTAGGGATTTGAGAGTAAGGCTTATGATAGGAATTGTTGGTAAATTGATGTCATTGTTGTGGAATGGATACTTCCAACATGAATTGACTAAGTATGAATGTATGAATGTGAAAGGCTTTCTCACATGAATAATTATAGGTTGAAATAATTGTTCACCTATAATGAATCTAGACTAAAAGACTATGTAATTGATGAGGCTAGTGGTGATTACCCTTGACCTCCATGTGAAAGGATATGGGGTGATTCCCATACTCCTTAGAATTCAAAAAGAGGTGAGTCCCTATGTTCTTATTATAATAAATGGACATGGAGGTGAGTACCCATGATCCTTATGAAATGTTGTGGAGGCGAGTACCAGCATCATATGAAATGGTGTGGAGGCGACTACCCATTTCATATGATGAGATTGTGGAGGCGAGTACCCACGATCTAAAAGTAAGTAAGGCAATAGGCGAATACCCATTAGCCTTTGTAAGTTAGGTAAATAGGAGAATCCCCACGTCTTAAAATTTAGTATGAATAATGAGAACTATGATATAAAGAATGAATAACTTGGATTGTTGCTAGAAATTCCTTTCTTGAGGTAGGCTTGACTAGAGGCGGATGATTGAAGACATGACTAAGGATCAGTAAGGTTGCTTGATAAGTATTCCTTTCTTATTATTATGATGATTTATGTGCATTAATTTTGCTTGTGGTTAGTATTAACTAACCGTTATGGTTATGTTGTTTATGTTAGCTATCATATTTAGTACATGATTGTACTAACGCATACTCTTGCCTAAATTCTTATCAAATGTAGGGTTTGACGACATAGATTCTCACACTAGTGGCCAGCTTCGTTCTAGATCAAGGAAGTGAAGATTTGGTGAGTCCTTATAGTATTCGAGGATGTGATCACCACTTTCTTTTATGTTCTTTCATTTTATATCTGGGACTATTGTATGGGCTGTGTCCCAAGAGTTTACTCATGATACTTAGATGGTTTGAGACAGTTGTATTAGACTTCCACATCATTTTATAAAGACTTCGATTGTATTGAAATATTTTAAATTTCTGCTTATTTCTATTACTTTATGTTCTGATATGCTAAGTGGCTTGTATGAGGCCTGTCAGGGTATTGTACGACTTGTTACATCTTGGGGGTACCCCCTGGGTCGTGACAAACTTGGTAATCGGAGAACAAAGTTTAGAATGTTTCTAGTATGTCTCAAACCACATCAAGTAGAGTCTTGTTCATAAGTGTGAAGTGCTCCACATTTATGAATGAAAGGCTACTAGATGTTTAGGATACTTCACTTCTTCATTTCTCAAAGTGGTGCCATGGAGTTTAACTCTACAAAGTCTTTCTCATAATCCTTACCCGATGGTTTTCAGGATATGACTACTAGAAGGGCTAATGCTAGATGGATGGAGGTAGACAATATCGGCCAATAAGTTCCTCCCCAAGCTCTTCATCAAGCTTTGATTAATCCTTTGGCTGAAAATGTAACCAATGCGGTGTTTAGGTCGGCTTTCCAAGTGTAGTATCAAGCAGTGACGGCCCAAGCCAATAGAGAGGTAGTAGCTCCCGTGAACCCAAATGTGGGTACAACGGCGACAAGAGTGAGGGACCTTACATGGATGAACCCTCTAGAATTTTATGGCTCCAAAGTTGAGGAAGATCCTCAAGAGTTTAACGACGACGTCTATTATGGGAGTGACTCTAGTAGAGAACACGGAATTGGCTACTTATCAACTCAAAGGGGTTGCTCGAATTTGGTTCAATCAGTGGAAAGAGGCAAGGCCGGAAGGAGCGGGTCCCATAGAGTGGAAAGGTTCAAAAGTGGTCTTCTTGATAGGTTTTTCCTTCTAGAGATGAGAGAGCCCAAGGTTCTTGAGTTCATCAACCTTCGGCAAAGAAATATGAATGTGAGGTAGTACGATTTGAGGTTCACTCAACTATCTAATATGCTCCTTCTATTGTGGCAAATCATAGGTCCAAGATGAGTATGTTTGTGTCGGGTGTTTCCGACTTGGTTGTCAAAGAGTGTCGCATCGCTATGCTTGTCCATGACATGGATATTTCTCGCCTTATGGTGCATGCCCAACAAATTGAGGAATAAATGCTCAAAGAAAGATTTAGGGAAGCAAAGAGGGCAAGAACGGATGATGGTAACTTTTCACATTCTAGGTCCGGTGGACGGGGTCGTTCAAGGTTCTAAAAAAAGTTCTTCGGGCAAGGTTTTTCTAATGCTCCCCCAAGGTCTAACAATGAAACGATGCATAACCCTAACCTCAAGGGGATGGTAGTGAGTCCTCAATGCCTACTTGTGCTAAATATGGGAGAAATCATGAGGGTAAGTGTCTAGCGGGCTCCAATGCTTGCTTTGGGTGTGGCAAGACGGGTCACAAGATAAGGGATTGTCCCTCAAAATCTAAAAATAAGGGAGATACTCATCGTAGGGCTCAACCCAACCCCTCATTCGGTCCAAGTGGTTCGGGTGCAAATGCTCATAAGAAAAACCAATTCTTAGCTCTCCAAACTAGAGGTGATCAATAGAGTTCCCCCCGATGTCGTGACTGGTATGTTAAAAGTTTTCCAAATTGATGTGTATGCTTTGCTTGATCCCGGTAATACTTTTTCCTTTGTGACTCCATATGTTGCTATGAGATTTGATGTGCTCCTTGAAGTGTTATTAGAACTATTTTATGTTTCTACCCCTGTTGGTGATTCTGTGTTGCCTAAGAGGGTATATAGGACGTGTTCCATCTCCTTATCCCATAGAGTTATTCTTGTTGACTTGGTGGAACTTGATATGTTAAACTTCGATGTCATCCTTGGCATAGATTGGTTGCATTAATGCTATGCTTCTATTGATTGTAGAACTAGGGTGGTTAAGTTCGAATTCCCTAATGAGCTTATCCTAGAGTGGAAGGGGGGGAAATTATATGCCTAATAGTCGGGTTATTTCTTGTCTTAAAGCTAGAAAGAAGATTTCCAATGTTTGCTTGCACCATCTATTGAGGGTGAGGGATGTAGATTCTGAAACCCCTTCTCTTGAGTCAGTCTTTATTGTGAAAGTGTTTCTGAAAGTGTTCCTAGATGACCTACCCAGTATTCCTCTCAAAAGGGAAATAGATTTCAGTATCGACCTTCTTCCGGATATGCAACCTATCTCTACTATAGAATGGCTCCAGCGGGTCCTAAGGAGTTAAAGGAACATTTGGAGGATCTGTTAAACAAAGATTTCATCTGACTAAGTATCTCACCATGGGATGCTCCTGTGTTGTTCGTTAAGAAAAAGGATGGTTCACTCTGAATATGCATCCATTATCGATAGTTAACAAAGTGACTATTAAGAACAAGTATCCTCTCCCAAGGATTGATGATTTTTTTGACCAACTTTAAAGGGCATGTTATTACTCTAAGATTGATCTCTGATCGGGTTATCACCAAGTGAGGGTGAAAGAGAAAGATATTCCAAAAACGGCCTTTAGAACTCTATATGGTCATTATGAATTCTTGGTGATGTCGTTTGGATTGACTAACTCTCCGGCGGTGGTTATGGACTTGATTAATAGGATGTTTAGACAATACCTTGACATGTTTGTAATTGTGTTATTTGATGATATTTTGATCTACTCAAGGAGTGAGGGTGAGCATATTGATCATTTCAGGATCGTATTGCAAATCCTTAAGGACCAACAACTCTTTGCAAAGTTTAGCAAATGTGAATTTTGGCTAAGGTCCGTAACTTTCCTTGGTCATGTTGTTTCAAGTAAAGGTATTGAGGTAGATCCTAAGAAGATGGATGCGGTAAAGAGTTGTCCTAGACCTCTATCACCTTCGAACATTAGAAGTTTCTTGGGTTTGGCCGGTTATTAACGATGATTTCTTGAGCGGTTTTCTTCTATTGCCTCTCCAATGACGGCTTTGACTCAAAAGAAGGCTAAGTTCCTATGGTCCGAATCATGAAAAAAGAGTTTCTAAGAGTTGAAATATAGACTTACTTTCTCTCCGCTTTGACTTTACCGGAAGGGACAGATGGTTTTGTGGTATATTGTGATGCCTCATGAATCGGTCTAGGGTGTGTTATAATGCAAAATGGGAAAGTTATTGCCTATGCCTCAAGGCAAATAAAAGTTCATGAGAAGAATTATCCTACTCACTACCTTGAATTAGCGGTGGTCGTATTTGCTCTAAAGATTTGGAGACACTATTTATACGGAGTTCATGTTGATGTGTGTACCGATCACAAAAGCTTGGAATATATCTTTAGTAAAAGAGACTTTAACTTTTGCCAAAGAAGGTGGCTTGAATTATTGAAGGATTATGAAATGAATGTTCTCTATCACCCTGGAAAGGCGAATGTAGTAGCGGATGCTCTTAGTAGGTTGTCTATGGACTATTGTATGGGCTGTGTCCCAAGACTGTACTCATGATGTTTAGATGGCTTGAGATAGTTGTATTAGTCTCCGCTTTGTTTTATAAAGAGTTTGATTGTATTGAAATGTTTTAAATTCCCCCTCATTTCTATTACATTAGGTTATGATATGCTAAGTGGCTTGTATGAGGCCTCTCGGGGTCTTGTACGCCTTTTTAAATCTAGGGGGTACCCCTAGGTCATGATAGAAACATTGGCAACCGTGCTAATGAATTTTGAAGAAGACTTCCAGAATGACTGTGGAAACGGTGAATTCTCTGTAGGGCATGGGGTCACATTCTTATGCTCCAAAGAAATTAGACCTAGATCTGAAACAGGCCAACTCCTCCAGCAAAACTATTCATTGAGGAACAGCCTATACTTGAGTTGAAACAACTACCTAGTTACCTAAGGTATGGTTTTTTAGGTACTAATAACACTTTGCTAGTCATTGTGGCTGCAAATCTCAAAGATGAACAAGTGCAAGTTGTGGTCAAGGTCTTGATAAGGTACAAAAAGGCGATCGGATGGACTATTAATGATATCATTGAGATACCTCTGTACTCCTAAAATCCAACTCTAGGAGGATTGTAGCCCGATTATAGAGCATCAGAGGAGGTTAAATCCACCAATGCAAGACGTGGTAAAAATAATAATAATAATAAAGTTATACGATGCAGGGGTGGTGTACCCCATTTCTTATAGTCATTGGGTTAGTCCAGTGCAGTGTGTGCCAATAAGGGTGGTATGACAGTGGTATACAATGCAAAGAACGAGTTGATTCCACAAAGTCCAGTCACTGTTTAGCAGGTTTGCATGGATTACATGAAGCTGAACAAGTGGAACTTGAAGGACCACTTTCCAATGCCGTTCATGGAGTAGATAGTTGACAGGTTTGCTAGGAAAAGGGTGGTAATGTTTCTTAGATTGTTAGTCCGGGTACAACCAGATATCAATTGCGCTGGAAGATCAGGAAAAAACTACCTTTCACATGTCCTTCTAGTACATTTGCGTTCAAACGCATGCCATTTGGATTATGTAATGCACCAACAACTTTCCAGAGGTGTATGATGTCCAACTTCTCAGACATGGTGGAGGACTCTTTGGAAGTAAACATGGATGATTTCTCTGTGGTAGGTGACATATTACATGATTGTTTGTTGAACCTTAGATGGGCATTACAGCGATGCGAGAAGGCAAATTTGGTGCTTAACTGGGAGAAATTCCATTTCATGGTTAACGAAGACATAGTCGTAGGCCATAAGGTGTCGCAAAAGGGACTGTAGGTAGACAAATTGAAGATAGAGGTGATTGAAAAGTTGCCTCCGCCTATTTTTGTGAAAGGTATTCGAAGATTTTTAGGGTAAGCATGATTTTATAGGCGATTCATCAAGGATTTCTTGAAAACTCCACATCCCTTGTGCAAGCTTTTCGAGAAACAGGTGAAATTTGCTTTTGATGACGCATGCCTAAAAGCCTTCGAATACTTGAAAGAGAAGTTGGTCTCTACTCCAGTGATCATTGGCTGAGATTGGTTGGAACCATTTGAGGTTACGTGTGATGAAAGCGGTATTGCTATATGAGTTGTGTTAGGACAAAAACAGAACAAGATCTTCCACCCAATCTACGCTAGCAAATCGATGAATGGAGCATAGCACAGCTACATTGTCATTGAGCAGGAACTACTTGAAGTGGTTTATGTATTTGATAAATTCAAGGCTTATTTTCTAGGTAATAGAGTGATTGTTCACACGGATCATGCAGCACTGCGCTAGCCTAAGATGGGTTATGATGCTTCAAGAGTTTGACTTTATAGCCTCTCGTTCATAAATGTGGTGCCCTTCCCACTATGAACAACACTCTACTACATGTGGCTTATGAGACATCATCCTAGAATCATTCTAAACCCTATGCTCTCATTACCAAGTTTGTCACGACCCAGGGGTATACCCTAAATGTAGCACGATGTATTCGACCCCGAAGGGGTCTCATACAACCCCTTAGCATATCATAACATGGGATAAAAGAAATGATATGAAATTTAAAACTTTATCCATACAATTGAAGCCTTTTATAAAAGCAAGCAAAAGTCTAGACTTGTATCAATTAGCCATCTAATACAATATTTAAATAAAATAGGGACACAACCCTTACAATATAATCTGAAAATGAAATACTACAAACAAACTACAAATGACATATCCATCCTCAAATCATGAGGACTCACCACAAGCTAGTAGAATAGTCGATCCAAGCTTTGATCAAAACAAGAGCGCCTTAAGAACCCAACCCTACACTTGTAGAAAAATGTAGGAAAATATGAGTTAGTACAAAAATGCACCAAGTATGATAGCCATGCATAAAAACCTTGAAAACATGCTAAAAAGGACATTTTAGTTGTAAAGCATGCACTATATCAAGTTTGAGAATCATCATACACATTAGTGTAAAAGCATAAGTCGTAAGCATGTTCAACATATAGGTCGTCATAATATAATAGAAGAATCTCATAAGAAACCCTAAGTTATACTTGTACAATGCATAAATAAGATCCCATAATCCCATATATACCAAGTACCACTTTTAGACCACAATAATCACAGTTACCATTCTTTGATCTCATCTTTAGTTAATACTCATAGACAAGGAAACCTTCACATTTACTAAGTCATATCAAGAAAAGAAACTCAGAGAAACAATCCACATTAAGCTTACTTCATTTTATAAATCATCATATCATAAAAGGAACACACCACAACTACTCTCAAAGCCTACTTGTGCAATGTCTGATGAAGTCCCATACCCCCACCCACACTAAGTAGTGCTTCATGAGAAGCCATACTTCATAACCGTTTATCACTACAAGAAAAAGCCTTATTTAAGACCAACATTTGGGGACGAGCTAATAATCTTGTCTCTAAAGGTATATCTATTAGGAAGAGATTATATTTTGGTCCTTATTTGTGTATTTTATTGCGAAGGTATTAAATCTAGTCCTTAAAAAACATACTAACTGGTCCTAAATTGTAATTGAAGCTTTGAGCGGGAGATGGTTTGCCAAATTTAATAATAAAATATATTTTTAAAAAAACTAAAACTGTGTTTTAAAAAGAAATTAGGCGCAAGAAGATTTAAGTAAACCAATAGTATAATGATAAGGATCCTTTGTTTTCTTAAAATGCATACTCGTCTCAAACTTTCCCTTTCCTCAAATTTCAACGCCGCAACTATCTGACCTAATCTCAACGCCGCAACTATCTGACCTAATCTCAGCGCCACAACTATCTGATCTAATATCAACGCCACAACTATCTGACCTAATCTCAACGTTGATTGTAGATTTTCATAGCAGCTCTACCCTAAATCGAATCTGGTGTCTTCTTCCTTTCGTCATTGCTTCTCAGTTGGAAAAAGAATTCTATCGCAGATCTACTCGAAAAAGAATTCCAGGTTCCACTTTAGATCATGTTGCTCTTTGTTTCTTCCATGTATTGATGTTATTTTTTCATGTTTAATTTCAGTTACTCTTCTTCTTCCTCTTTTCTAACATTAAATGGGTATATGGTTTCAGAATCTGATCTCTTTTCTTTTGTATAATCAGTGGAAAAATTATTGGGTTGAGATATCTAATAGACAATTTACTTTTCTGAAGTGTATAATGTATTTGAAGATTCATATCTCATATAAAGTGCACATATCGAATTCAACAAAATCTAAGTATTTCATGAATAATATTCTAGTTTATATGTTGTGTTGAAATTTTGTGAGCCAAATAAGGATTAGTCTTGTTATTCATGTTGAACTTTTTATTTTACATTTTGAAAGGTTTCGACTAAATAACTTTTTACCTTAGAGTTGGTCTTATGTGAATTTAAATTTCACGGTCAAATTTGTATATATGTTTACCAATAGGTACTGTGATTTACAGAGGGATGAGTCTTGATCAATAGGTTGGGCATAATAGATATTTAGGTTTAGAGTAGGTTGGGCATAAACATAAGAGTCATATTCTGGTGTATAGTCCACTGGTTCAGATTACCCCGAGACTGCTGCTTGTTTGAAGGGCTACGACACCATTGAAGGTGGGTGGTTTGTCCACCCAGTTTAGTTCCACTTAAGCTCATAGAGCTTCCTCAACACATCTTCTGTTGGTAAATTAAACAAAATCACAATGTTTGCCTTCTGGTATTTACATGAAGCAGTTAATCATAATTTTCCAAAACCTGCTTGAGGTGATCATCATCTATTACATTGGAATCCAAGTTTCCAATGAAAAAAGTCGTATTAGTAGGGTCATTCTCATTTTGAGTTTCAGTACTTTGATTATAAAAGCATGCATCTGGCCACCAATATTCTTGTTAGCTGCAGGACTAATGTACATAGGCCTAGTGTAGAAAACTTCCATTTATCTTAGTCATAGTGCGTAACTTCTCACTGTTATCCCCAAATCTAACAAATGGATAACCTTTTTTGTGCCCTGTTTCCCTATCTGTTACAACATTAGTTCCATAGATTGAGCAATAATTGACCCTGAATGTCTCCTGAAGCATGTAATCTGTAACGTCACCTGCCAAGCCACCAACAAAAAATGTGTATTCAAGAGTATTATCTGGATGTTTTTCACCCAAATCAAGTGTTGTCCAGTGAGTATAAAATGTTTGCTCAATATTAGGCATCAAGGTACCACTGTAAGCTTGTAGTTGTAGATTCCTTTCCGCAGTTGCATGGCTAGTAAGTTTGTACATATGAATTTAAATTTCAAGTTCAATGTTAAGAAAATGCTACTTCTATTGTGATTTAGTCAGGGATAGTGTAGTGTCCTGGAGTTTTGACATATAGCCGATGTAAAATATAATTACGATTTCTAATTTTCTTGGTTATTTCTTTATATATTAGTTTGAGGATGCAACTAAATCATCCTTAACTATTAGGAGAAGCTAGTTTATGGGCCATGTTTTTATTATCACAAGTGACTACAGACAAAAAGGTTTTTAATCACTGGCGACTATTTTGTGTAAGTACAAAGCTATACAAGATTATAGGCCTTAGAATATGTAATTTTTTATGTTTCTTAGTGCCATCTGATTTGCTTTTTTTTTGTCAAAATATTGCATTTTGTTCGTCATTGAAAACCATAAAGTTACAAATGATTTGAGGGAACTGTACAATAAGCCTTCCTATCAAAAAATTAGATACTTCATCGTATCTTATCATAAGTTGAGTTAAATGCAACAGGGGCATTAACCCATATACAAGTTACGTATTCCTCCAACAATTTAAAACATAAGGATAAGAAATAAGTCTAGTAGGTCTCTTTTGGTTCTTACTGATGGAATTTTCTATCTATCCAAATTCAAAAGTCCCTTGATTTAATTCGGGAATATGATGAAGTCAGTATATGCGGGAACTTTGTTCCAATTATGTCCTATAGAAGGAAATCTATCAGCTTGTTGGCATCAACATGGCAGTGGCTAATAATCCTATATTGGTTTAATAGATCCTTAATATCATTAGAAGAGTCCTCGATCTTCCATGGCGTTTCTTCCATTCATTATTCATACAGTTGGGCAGAAAACAAGAATCACTTTTTAAAATAATCTTGTTGAAAGTTTTCTTGATATACTAGTTAAAGGTCAAACAACATGGGCATACCGTTGGTCAAGCTACTAGTTCCATCTCCCAAAGGTTATAAAAAGGCCATGATGAATCTACTTTTATTATCCCTGACAACACCTACTGCACTGCATACTTCCCTGTTTACATGAGCCATAATTAATTTTCACATTCATTTGAAAACAAATTTTAATACGTTTCTGCCAATAGAAATTAAAGAGTAATATGATTGATGAATTGCAGCAGTTCCAGAAGATTGAGGGTAGTTTTCTTTACGTAACTTTTGCAAGAAAAGTTGCAACATACATACCTTCTCCTGATAAGAATTTTCTAGAATGCAAAGTAGCAACTATATTGCTATTTTTCATAGTTGTAGTTGGCTTAGATAGTGGCCTTCGAGGCCAACCAACCTGTCAAACACATCAGATACTATCACAACATTAGTTAAGCTTTACAACATCTCAGAAGAGATTATTTCCAGATGCATCAGTAGGAACATGAAAACACAAATTAAAATTTATGTAAAATGTATCAGTAGGACTCCATATGCTGAAACTATTTGCCTCCAGCCACAATTGATAGATAAAACTGTGGAACATACACATGCATAATCGGTTGTCATTTAAATCATTGTGAATACTATAAATTAGCTCTAGATGAGGTTTTCATACACAACAAGTTTCTGCCCAGTTTTTGTTCATTCCCTGAGATTGGGACAAAAGAGGCCTTTGTTTCTCCACCTTTGTGCTCTTATGGCTAAAGTACATTACCTTCTTGTTGTTGTATCATCCTAGTGGCATAACCAGTGAAGTTTGTTTGATGTATAATGCTCTGCCTTACCTCAAAGGATCCGATAAGTATTCTCTTAGGATGTCAAGAAAATGGAACTTCTCTTTTGATTACAACTATGCAAGACATGTTGCCCTCGGTATCTATGTCCCAGGAAGTATGCACATGTATGGTTACATGCCCAGATATAGAAAGAAAGCTCTCTCCCAAATTGAAAAAGGAGTAGACTCGGTCAAAATGTAGTTGTTGGTGATTGCATTTACGCAGAGCAATTTTAATCTTAATCAATATATTTTAATCCGTTCAGTTTTTTCTTCTTACTTTAGACAATAGAATAATTTACATTAAATATAATAATAATACATCTCAATGTTTATCTAATAGATTTTCTTTTTTTTTTGCAGCTTTAATTGATGCTTCTGGATAACACTTGATGAAGATTGAAACATTAAATTTTATGCCCAACTTTTGTTCATTCTTCAGTCAAGAAACAAGTTTTGAAAAGATGCACAAGCTCATTATTAGTTTGCTACGAATGTTATGCAAAACATGATATCATAGTCTAGCTCGGATGTTAGCTACATTTTATTGTCAAGCAAATATTACTGAAACTATGATCATGGGATGTGAACCAATTAATTAATGATACTCTTTATCTCTACCTTCATGTATCTATCTCTTCTCTCTTTCTATATATATATATATATCATTGTTTTTAGTCGAGATGTTTAGTAGCAATTTGATATTTGTTGAAATGTATTGGTGGTCAATTTAGGACCAGAAGTGAAAGGCCAATGTAGGACCAGACTTATTACACTTCTCAAATGAATAATCAAGGACTAGAAATGATGCTTGTCTCTGAAGCTATTCTAAGACCAAGTCTTTAATGGTCCTAAATATTACTAGGACCAGGTCGTCCTCTTCTCTAAAGATTAAGAGGACCAGTTGTTGGCGGTCACTAATATGTTTTAACGACCTGAAAATAAGACTTCCCAAACATATCTATGGTTTATTTGAGACCAGAAGTGTAGTCTCTAAAATGATTTAGCGGGCAGCTTTGTTCCTCGTCCCAAAACCTTTTAACGACCAGTCCTTTTGACCCGTCATTGTTGACCAATAGCGACGGAGGCTTTTAGAACGGGTGACGACCAATTTTTTCTGGTCCCAAATGCTCTTTTGGGACTAGATTTGGACTTTTAGGGACCAGATTTCCCTTTCTTAGAGGCTATTTTTCTTGTAGTGTATTGTGGGGGTAAGACTTAACCGACATAGACCATGTGAGAAATCATGGAATTCGGTGTCATGCCCCACACCAAAAAGAATTTGTCTACTTGCCTAAGGTAGAACCAGTAACATTTAGCTTAGGTGGATCCACTAGCTAATAACCTATGTGGGCGAATAGTTATGGGATAAGGATATTGTTACTAGAAACCCCAAACTTACTTAAAGGGGGAGCCTCCATATCATAAGATTACTTTTACAAACCCGACCTTACTTAACGGGAGAGCCTCTATCTCATATTCAATATCCACTAGGTGCTGAGAATTACATCCCCATGGAGTACTTAACATTTCATTATTGGAGTTCATCATTATGGAATAATGCATCAACACTCAACAACAACATCATTCATAAGATAGCTCATAGATTCAATAGGTGAAAATAGCCATTCAACCTAAGAATCCCTATATTATGAGGAAACCTTTCTCAACATGTCATCATCATTCAAAAGTGTATAATTGAGAATAGCCTTTCAATCAACACAACAACATTATCATAATCATGTAAAATTCATTCATAAATTATTCATAAGTGTGTGTGTATGATAGAATAGCCTTTCACCAACACCACAACTACATCATAGTCATAATCACATTATTTTCAAAGTGTTCATAAAGCATATACATAAATCTCATAATAATGCATAATTCTCATAAATTTACCCTTCAAGGACCATGTATCATAATTCACCAACACATCTAGAATTACTATATAAGACATGGACGATAACATAATTCGAGTAATCAATTCCTTACATTCATAATTCTATAACATTCTACTGCATCAATCCATACCCACATTTTAAGATCCAATTTGGGAAAAAAGGGAAATTAATGGATTCTTGAGGAATTCAAATTAAAATAATACTAAATCATCAATATATCCATAAACAAACATAATTCAATCATTAAAAATGAATTTAAAAGGAATCCATGACATTGAAGTCAAACCCTAACTTTTGGGTTTTCTAGTTTTTAAATTGGAGGTTTTAAAGGGGATTCACGGGTGAAATCTACCCATGGAAGAAGAGCTACCATACCTTATTGAAGATTTCCCACTAATATGTGGAGAAAATCTTGATTTTTCAACCCTAGTTTCACCTCTCTTCTTCTTCTTCCTTGGAATTCTAGAGAAAGGATTTTGGGGAAAAGTAGGTTATTGATTTTGGGTTTTGGGATTTATGAGGTCAATGGGTTGGTTAATGACTTAAAAACACTTATATAGGTAAATTAAAACAATACAAAACGACCTCAGATCATACTAACTAAAAAGGAAATTACCTAAAGACCCTTAAACTTAGCCGAATTGAACCAACTTACTGACCCCATCTACGAGCCCCACCTACGGGGCATGGAATGACCCACGGACCGTAGTGGTGGGGCGTGTGTTGGGGTTTGAAGCCCCTCAACTTGGCCTTGACCCACGAAGCTCCACCCACGGAGCGTGGACCACCCTACGAGGCGTAGGTCCCATCTGTGGGTCCACTATTTTGGGCAGTTTTGAGGGGAGTTCTAGGCTGCTCCTCAAGAACCCTTGGTTGGTCCTTGGGGAGTCGTACCTTGACGTTAAACCCCTAAACCCTTAATTCCAAGTACAAGAAGCAAATTTTATGACTCTAACACTTACAACAAGATCTAGTTAAGACTTCTAGTTTCTGAGGTGTTACACCCACGCTACCAGAACTATCCTATACTTTGGCGGGGTATAGAACCTACTACTAAGTGGATCTACTAGTCTATACTAAAAAGCATTAAGGAATTATATAAAAAGTATGACCATTTCTACCCACATTGGCTATATGGTTTATGGGGGATATGAATTGTCTGAACTCTCCCCCATATCGGTGCTCAATACTACTTCCAAAATATATTAGCTCATATGTTTAAAAACATAACTCTTTCTGTGTTTTGAGATTATCATTCTAAAATTGTTCTCTTAAAAGAGATGGTACTCAAACTGCTCAAACCTCTTTTGTAAATCTCAGTTTCCTCTCATCTTAAATGTAAAAACATTTACTCTTGGAAATACTTAGTTCCCATATATCATTTTAAAGAAAATGAACTCAGCTCTACTCTTCCTCAACTCAGATATCAAGTCTTTAAAATAAGTCTTAAAACAATTTGTAAAAAACACTTCCTAAAATAGGGTCATGTTGAATTATGGACGTGAACAACTCAATTCAAGGTTTTCAATAACCATGCATAGAACTAAATACTTGGAACTCAACAACTCCAAAACTCAGGAATTGAATGATACTACTCATCTCAAGAAAGCTCGAGTTGGAGGGTTCATGCGGAAATATGGGCATGAACTACTCAAGCTAATGACTCAATGATACCTCTCATCTCAAGACTACTCAACTCATAGGGTTCATGCGAAAATATGGGCATGAACTACTCAACTCAAGGACCTTCATGGGTAACATTTAGTAGCCCTATGATTAGGAATATAATCTCAAAATGATTAGGAACTCAATACTCAAGACTTAGTACTTAAAGATACTACTCCTCTCAAAGATACTCAACTGATGGAGTTCATACACAATTTATGGGCATGAACAACTCGACTCAAGGGTCTAAATAACAATATGGAACTTATGTATACGACTCTTCTCATTCTCATACTTACTTCCTCAAAAATCAATTTAAAACTCAAGTGCTGGCTTTGAAAAACTTCTCAAGATTTATAACTCAAAGTAGGGTTCATGCTGAATTATAGACATGAAAAAATCAACTCAATGATCTCAATAAAAATATAGAAACTCAATAATTAGGAATAGATTTTTAAAAGAACCATGAACTCAAGAACTCAAATCAACTTATCTCCAGAATACTCAAATCTAAGGGTAGAATCCTAGATTTATTTTTTACTGATTTAAAAGAAGATGTAAGGCGTGAGGATGAACTAGTCCAAAACTATGAAAGCCTTACATACCTGGAAGAACAAGGTTCTCGAAGAAGAACTTTGACTAGAAGCATTGAAACCCCAGTTTGAAGGTAGACGATCAAGAAAACCTTTCTTGAGATTCTCTAATCTGTTTCTTGAAATCTCTACGGCCAAGAATTATGATTTTCATTAGTGATTCATAATTGTATGGAATAATTTGAGTTGAAAATAATGGAATTCTTGGAGAAAGACAAACCCTGAAGAAGAATCTTGAAAAAGATTGAAAGAATCTTGAATGGAGTCTTCTGCTTTTATTTTTCCTTAGGGTTTTTCCCTAGGGTTTGAGAGAGAAGAGAATGATGGATTAAAATATGAAAATATGATTGCTTTGAGCTTTTTATTAGTCATGCAATTCGTTTAGGGTTTCTTGGATGTAAAAAAACAAAAACAACCATTTTTAATGTTTTCCTGTTGGCTAATTCATAACAACACTGTACAAGTTATTAAAATAGTCATAATTTTTTACACAAAAGTTGGATTGACGCAAAATTGGTGGAGTTGGAAGGTAGATTCAAATACCTTTAATTTCATAGGTTATGGATCACGTAACTCTTTATATTCTAAGAGATATGATCGTTTGAAGTTGACACAAGTAGAATCTTACATCAAAACTTAATCGATAAGGAAACTTCAAGAAAATTTATCAAGAACTTATCAAGAAATTAAATTGCTCAATATTTATGGATAGATTCACAAAAATAAACTCATGATTGGCGTGTAGGTAAACGAACCCAACACTATGGAAGCTTACATACCTCAAAGAACTAGGTTGTTGGCGAAATCTTGAATTTCTTGAACCAACTCTTGAAACTTTGAACTTTTTTTCCTCTTAAATCTTCTCTCTAAAACCCTAAATGCTTTTGGGGATGAATGAAACTAATTCTAATCATTTTAGATTCCTAAAACCTTACTAAAAACTCTTAAATCCGATTGGGTAAGGAAATGATCAAAATAACCCTCATATTTTGGGTAGATTTCCTTAATTGGACAACCTTACTTAAAAAAGGCATATCTTACTCATACGAACTCAAAAATTTGCAAACTCGGTGGCGTTGGAAAGAGGACTCAGAGATCTTTCATTTTACATCATGTAGATCCTATAACTCATCTTGTACTGGAGTTTATGGTCATTTAAAGTTTACCAAAAACATAATAGAACCTAGGAATGACTTGAATGAATTTTCTCTGGTTCTTTTTGGAACACAAGGTGCTACATCTAGTGACCTTAACACTTAACAAAAATTTAAATTCCTTTGTAAAAACTTACTCACTACGAAGGATAGATCAAGTCTTAGCTAAAAAAATATTTTGGGGTGTTACAATATCTCCCCCTTGGGATCATTCGTTCTCGAATGTCGGCTGGATTTGGTATGAAACGGGATTACTCTTATCATCTCTGTCATACCAACTAGAATTTACCCACATTACTATTCGAAACCAACTAAGGGCTCTCATTTAGGTATTTCTCATAGTAAAATCTTATTATGTTCTTCCTCCTCATTTATAACCTTAAACAGAATTACCAAACTATCATTATCACGAAGGGATCATTAACCTTCTATTTCTAACATTACTCAGTTACTAAAATGGCCTCTAAAATGATATATCCCATACTCCTTTGAACTCATTACTATCTTATTCTCAATACTTGACTTGATTTCCAATCTTATCATCTCCCGGTTCGGTCTAAACCTGACACTTGAAGGCTATGGACCTATTCCAACATCTCTAACTAGTTGTCACGACCCAGGGGTACCCCCTAGATGTAACAAGACGTACTGCACCCCGAAAGGTCTCATACAAGCCCCTTAGCATATCATAATATAAGATAAAAGAAATTATGAGGAAATTTAAAAACTTTATCCATACAATCAAAGTATTTTATAAAAGCAAGTGGAAGTCTAGACTTGTCTCAATTATCCCTCTATTACAATCCTTGAATCAAAATAGGGACATAGCCCTTACAACATAGTCCAAAACTGAAATACTAGAAAGGAACTACAAATGACTCATTCGTCCTCAAATCTTAAGGACTCACCACAAGCTAGGAGAATAGTCGATCCAAGCTTTAACAAAATGAAGATCACCTCAAACACCGGACCCTACCCTTGAGGAAAATGTAGGAAAATATGGATTAGTAAAAATATGCACTAAGTATGATAGACATGCATAAAATCATGAAAACATGCTAAAAAGGGCATTTTAGTTTAAAAGAATGCACTTTACCAAGTTTTAGAATCATCATGAAGATTAGTGTAAAGCATAAGTCATAAGCATATTTGACATAAGAATCATCATAACATAGTAGAAGCATACCATAAACACCATCAAAGCATACATGTGCAATGCATGAATAAGATCCCAAAAACCACCAATGCTAAGTAAAGCTTCTTGAGTAACCAAAATTGATAATTCATGTTCTTTTTCATATTTAATCATAGTGGGAATAATCCTTAACCGACATAGACCATGTGAGCTTGATATGGAATCCGGTGTTACCCACACTGAAAAGGGTTTTCCTACTTGCCTAAGGTAAGACCATGGTTTGTTAGCTTTTAGGTGGATCCACTAGCTAAAGACCTATGTGGGCACATAGGTATGGAATAAGGAGATTGCTACTAGAAATGTGGACTCAACTGTGGTAAAAGGTTTCCATCTCAATTCAATCATAATCCATCATAAATCAATCATTAAAAATGTTGTTTAAATGAACCCATGAGATTGAAGTCAAACCCTAACTTTTGGGGAAATTACTAGTTCTGAAATTGAGTTTGGAGGGACTCCATGGATGGATTTTATCCATTGATGAAGAGCTACCATACCTTATTGATGAATTCCATGGAATTTGATTAGAAACCCCTAGCTCCACTTTCTTCTTCTTCTTCTTCCTTGAAGTTCTAGAGAGATAATATTTGGAGAAGATGAACTCTTTTGGAATTTAATTTGGGTTTTGGGAAATAATGGGGTGAATAGGTGTATTTTGACTTAAAAAGACTTATATAAGTGTATAAAAGTAAGGCAAAATGAGTTCACTTTAATAGAACTTAAAATGGAAAAGACCCATTTAACCCTCAACTTAAGTGACCTGCCCAGGTGCCACGAGGGGCCCCACGAGCCTTGGTCCCACTCTTTGACTTGAGCCAGTGTCTTGGCATCATGTGCCTTTTAGCCCACAAGCCCAAGTCAATCCCACGAGGGGCTCCACGAGTTGTGGTGCTTGCCACGAGCCATGGTTCCTCTCATGGACCTTGAGGCACTGGCTAAACCACTTCTCATAACCCTCACACCACCAACTCCCTCCCACTAGCCTTCCCACGCGTCGTGGCCTTGACCACGAGCCGTGAAATGGGAGGCTATTTTTTGGGTAGTTTTGGCAAGGCTACTGCCTAGCCCTCCCACGATCCATGGTCTTGTCCACGAGTCGTGGTGTTGGGTGTGGTAGGTGGGGCAGTGCCTACGTCAAAGGAGGCTGCCTTAACCCACTTATTTTGGCCCTTGCCCTCCTTCCTTTATTCCAACCCTTTTTCCTTGATGTTAACCCTCACGTTTAGCTTTAGTTTAGCCTACTACTTTCTGGGATGTAACAATATCTCCCCCTTAGGAACATTCGTCCTCGAATGACGATCTAGACACCTTACAGAAGCAAAGACTCAAGACTAGCCGCCAATCATGCATGCAACGTCAAAATAATGCACAAAACAAAGGAGGAAACATGACCTCCACTTCAAACATAATCAATGCAACACAAGGAAGTAGGAACCATATCTAACAACCCATTATGCATGAAATTTCAACATTTCTCATATTCATAGGAGGAACTACCTTCTCCAATCAAAAGCTTGCTCAACACAATGCCATGGAGCCATTATGCACTTACTCTCACAAGCATATGAAAGCATGATCATCATTACATCTGATGAAGTCAAATATGCAACTCATACTAAAGGCACAATAACATGAGGAACACATAAATCATAAAAACTCATTTTCTTACTAAACAGGAATTTCTCAAGAACATGCATAACATTAGGAAATCATGGAAAACACATATAGCACATATGACTCCCAAGACTAGAAAACTTAAGTGGATTTACTTACCTCAAGCTTAAATAGGAGTAGAAGGAAAGAGATGAGGATATCGGGACTTCATATCGGCTTCGACCTCCCAAGTAGCACCCTCAACTAAATGGTTTTTCCAGAAAACTTCTACGGAAGCTATTTCCTTATTTCTCAAACTCTTGACCTGTCAGTCTAGAATTTCTACCGGAACTTTCTCATTTAAAAGACTCTCATCAACCCCCAACCTTTCTAAGGGGATAATTGATGTCGGATCTCCAATACACTTCTTGAGTGTAGAAACATGAAACATCGGATGCACTAGAGCCTACTCATTTGGCAAATCTAACTCAAGGCAACTTTCCCAATACGCTTCAAAATTTTGTGTAGGCCCACATACCGGGGACTAAGTTATCCCTTCTTGCCAAATCTCATCACACCTTTCATAGGTGAGAATTTTAGATAGACCCAATCATTAACCTCAAATTCTAGATTCCTTATTCTAACATCGGCATAAGACTTTTGCCGACTTTGGGCCATCCTCAACCTTTCTCTAATGAGTCAGACTTCCTCAATGGCCTCATCAACTAGTTCGGGACCAATTAGAGCAATTTCACCTACCTCAAACCAGCCAACTGGAGACCTACATCTCCTACCATACAAGGCTTTAAAAGGAGCCATACCGATACTTGAGTGATAGCTATTATTATAGGCAAACTCTACGCAAGTTATCATCCCAATTACCCTTGAAGTCTATAACACATTCCCTCAACATATCTTCTGATGTTTGAATGGTACGCTCCGCTTGCCCACCAATTTGGGGATGAAAATTCGTGCTTAGCTTGACCCTAGTGCCAAGTCCTTTTTGGAATGACTTCCAAAAGTGCGAAGTAAATTGAGTACCCCGATCCAAAATGACAGATAGAGGAATCCCATGCAACTTCACTATCCCTCTTAAATACAACATGGCATAGTCTTCCGCCGAAAAAGAATCCTTGACAGGAATGAATTGGGCTGATTTTTTCATCCTATCTATAATGAACCAAATAGAATCATGTTTCCTTCAGGTGCGAGGCAAACCCACAACAAAGTCCATATTAATCTATTCCCACTTCCAAATGGGGATATCTATATCTTGAGCTAAACCTCCCGGCCTTTGATGCTCGGCCTTAACTTGTTGACAATTCGGACATTTTGCCACAAATCCCGCAATATCTTTCTTCATTCCGTTCCACCAATAGACTTCCGGTAGATCACGGTACATCTTGGTGGCTCCCGGATGAATAGAATACTGAGAAATATGGGCATCTTCTATAATTTGTTCCCTCAAACTATCAACATACGGAACACATAACCGACCTTGGTACCTAAGCACCCCATCTCCCTCTTGGGAGAAAGCCTCAACGGACTTCTTGAGTACTGACTCTTTCAACTCAACTACTATAGGATCAAGGCCTTGTTTAGACTTTACATCCATCACAAAGGACGATTCAGAACAATTCTTGACCATGATACCTCCCTTGGTGGAATCCACTAGTTGAACAGCTAACCGGGCCAACTTGTGCACATCGCGAACCAATTCTTTCTTTTCATCCTCTACATGAGCCATACTACCCATGGATAATCTACTATGAGAATCTGCTACCACGTTAGCTTTGCCGGGGTGATAAAGGACATTAATGTCATAGTCCTTCAATAATTCTAACCACATCCTTTGGCGAAGATTCAAGTCCTTTTGAGTAAATACATATTGTAAGCTCTTGTGATCGGTAAACACATCAACATGTACCCCATATAGATAATGCCTCCATATCTTTAAGGCAAAAACAACCGCTGCTGACTCAAACTTATGGGTAGGATAATTCTTCTCATGTACTTTTAGTTGCCTTGAAGCATACGCAATCACCTTACCATTTTGCATAAGTACACATCCCAACCCAACTCTAGAGGCATCACAATATACCACAAAACCATTCGTACCTTCCGATAAGGTCAAAATCGGAGCGAAAGTAAGTCTATCTTTCAACTCTTGGAAACTTTTCTCACAAGCTTCCGAGCACACAAACTTAGCCTTCTTTTGAGTCAAAGCCGTCAATGGAGAAGCAATGGAGGAAAACCCCTCAACAAACCTCCTATAGTAACCGGCCAAACCCAAAAAGCTTCTAATGTCGGAAGGAGTTAGAGGTCTAGGACAACTTTTGACCGCATCCATCTTCTTAGGATCTACCTCAATACCCTTGCTTGACACAATATGACCAAGAAATGCTACGGACCTTAACCAAAATTCACACATGCTACACTTTGCAAAAAGTTGATGGTCCTTAAGAACTTGCAATACAATTCTCAAATGGTCCACATGCTCATTCTCACTCCTTGAATAAATCAAAATATCATCGATAAACACAATCACAAACATGTCAAGATATTGTCAGAACACTCTATTCATTAAGTCCATGAATACCGCCAGAGCGTTAGTCAAACCAAAAGATATTACTAGGAACTCATAGTGACCATATCTTGTTCGGAAAGCCGGCTTTGGAATATCAACCCCTCTCACCCTTAATTGGTGATAACCCGAACAAAGGTCAATTTTAGAGAAATAACTCACCCATTGAAGTTGGTCAAACAAGTCATCAATTCTTGGAAGAGGATACTTGCTATTAATGGTCACTTCATTCAATTGACTATACTCAATGCACATTCTAAGAGACCTATCCTTTGGTGATCATCTTTCTAGCTTTAAGACGAGACAAATTGACCTCTAGGCATAGAATTTCCCCCTTTCCAATCTAAGATAGGCTCATTTGCAAATTGGAACCTAACCACCCGAGTTCTACAATTGATAGAGGCACAACATGTATGCAACTAATCCATACCCAAAATCAGATAAAAGTCTAACATGTCTAACTCCACCAAATCCACCAAAGTAACCCTATGGGACAAGGAAATGGGACATCTTCTATAAACCCTTTTTGCCACCACAGAATCATCAACTAAGGTAGAAACCGAAAAAGGTTCTAATAACACTTCAGGGAGTATATCAAATTTCATGGCCACATAAAGTGTCACAAAGGACAAAGTAGCACCGGGATCCAACAAAGCATACACATCAATTAGAACGACTTTTAACATACTGGTTACCACATCCCGGGAGCTCTCTTGGTCACCTCAGGATTAAAGAGCATAAATGTTGTTTTTCTTGGGAACAGCGAAGTTTGAACCGTTAGAAGGAGCTTGCTTGCCCTCTCTTCATGGAGCCTGAAGCATTAGACAATGTCTCACCCTATGACCACTCTTCCCACAACTATAGCTATCATCCGTTCCAACTAGGCACTTACCATCGTGCTTCTTACCGTACTTAGCACAAGTAGGCTTAGACATAGAAGATCCACCACCATTGGCTCTTTGAGGCTTAGAGTTGGAAACCCTTTCTTTGTTGACCCTTGGAGCATTAAAGGATCCTTGGTTGGAGAACCTTTGTCTAAACGTTGGTCGACCTTGTCCATCGGACCTATCATTGGAGAAATTCCCTTCACCGGTTCTAGCTCTTTTAACCTCTCTATTCTTTTTCTTGAGCTTTGATTCCTCAATTTATTGAGCGTACACCATGAGCCTTGATATATCCATGTCATGATGGAGTATTGTCGTACTATATTCTTCTTCAACCAAGTCGGACACACCCGTCAAAAACCTACTCATCTCATCCCTCAAATCCGACACCAAAGTTGGAGCATACTTGGACAATTGATTGACTTTTAGGGAATACTCCTTCACACTCATACCTCTTTGACGAAGGTTAATGGATTCTTGTACCTTAGCTTTCCCTAACTCTCGGGGAAAGAATCTGCCAAGAAATGTTGATTTGAACGTTTCCCATTTAACCGAACCCGATACTCCCGACCTATGGTTCTTCCATTGAGTATACCATACTTGATAAACACTCTTCAATTGGTAAGCGGCTAACTCTACTTTCTCTACCATAGTCACCCCCATAATGTGAAGTATCTTATAAACCTCTTCCACAAATTCTTGTGGATCCTCTCCCACTTTGGAGCCATGAAACTTCGGAGGGTTCATTCTAGAAAAATCCCTAACCCTTGAAGTAGCTGAGTTCACATTCATTGGAGCTACAACTTCTCTATTGGCTTGAATCTTAACAACTTGAGCCAACATTTTGATAGCCGACCTAAATTCCGCATTAGAGACATTATCCACCACGGGATCAACCGGAGCTTGATCATCCTGAGGAGGAACTCCTTGATTCACATTCTCATCTTCCATAATTCTAGCGTTAGCCCTTGGTGTATTCATTTCCTAAAGACACAAGAGAAGGATTAGAAGGAAGTCACTATAAAGTTAAATTCTATCGCACGACCTAAGAGTAATGAAAGAAGTGTAGTTTCCTAAACATCTTATAGCCTCTCATTCATAAATGTGGCACGCTTCACACTTACGAACAAGACTTTACTAGACATGGCTTATAAGACATCATCCTACAATCATTCTAAACCTTGTGTTGTGATAACAAGTTTTGTCACGACCCAGGGGTACCCACTAGATGTAACAAGGCGTACTCCACCCCAAAACGTCTCATACAAACCCCTTAGCATATTATAACATGAGATAACAGAAATGATGCAGAAATTTTAAAAATTTACCCATACAATCGAAGTGTTTGATAAAAGTGAACGGAAGTCTAGACTTGTCTCGATTAGCCATATATTACAATCCTTGAATCAAATAGGCACATAGCCCTTACAACATGGTCAAAAATTGAAATACTAGAGAGAAACTACAAATGACTCATCCATCCTCGAATCTTGAGGACTCACAACAAGCTAGGAGAATAGTCGATCTAAGCTTTGACCAAATGAAGATCACCTCAAACCCTACCCTTGGAAAATGTAGGAAAATATGGATTTGTACAAAGATGCACTAATTATGATAGCCATGCAAAAAATCATGAAACCATGCTAAAAAGGGCATTTTAGTTGAAAAGCATGCACTTTACCAAGTTTAAGAATCATCATGAAGAATAGTTAAAAGCATAGTCCACATAAGGATCGTCATAACATAGTAAAAGCACACCATCAACACCCTCAAACCATACTTGTGCAATGCATGAACAAGATCCCATAATCCCACCCATGCTAAGTAAAGCTTCTTGAGTAACCATAATTCATATTTCATCATACTGGGAATAATCCTTAACCGACATAAACCATGTGAGCTTGACATGGAATCCGGTGCTACCCACACCGAAAAGGGTTGTCCTACTTGCCTAAGGTAAGACCATGGTTTGTTAGCTTTTAGGTGGATCCACTAGCTAAAGACCTATGTGGGCACATAGTTATGGGATAAGGAATTGCTACTAGAAATGCAAACTCGACTATGGTAAAAGGTTTCCATCTCATTTTTAAGAACCCGAACTCAATTGGCGTAGAAGGAACCCATTTAGAAAGCTAGACTCAACTGACGTAAAAGCTTTCATCTCATATTCAATATCCACTGGGTGATAAGCATAATTCCCATTAAGTTCATATTAGGTCTTGACTTAAGTTCATATTAAGTCTTGACTTAAGTTCATGTTTATTGAAGAATCTCTTAACATTCAATCCAACATAGTTCATAAGATAGATCATAGATTCAATAGGTGAGAATAGCTTTTCAACCTTAGAATCATCATATTGTGAGGCAACCTTTCACATCAAGTTCATTATGTGTTTATGAGAATAGTCTTTCAATCAACACAACAACAATATCATAATCATGGACACCTCATTCATAGTCATGCATAAGGGTGTATATAAGGATAGTTTTTCAACAACACATCAATTAGATCATAATCATAATCACTTTACTCTCAAACTGTTCTTTAAGCATATTCATCATTCTCATAATCATGCATAATACACATACTTTGCCCTTCAAGGAAAATGAATCATATTGCATCAACACATCTAGAATTATTACCGTAGACATGGACATAATCATAATTTTAAGTAACCCAATCACTACTTGCATGATCTCATATCATTCTTCTAAAATCAACAAACCCACATTACAAGTGCATAATTGAAGAATATGGGGGTTTCATGGGTTCTTGGAATATTTCATCATAAATCAACAATAAATCATCAATTCAATTATGATCCATCATAAATCAATCATTAAAAACTTTTTGAAAGGAACCCACGAGATTGAAGTCAAACCCTAACTTTTGGGTAAATCACTAGTTTTGAAATTGAGTTTGGAGGGACTCCATGGATTGATTATATCCATGGACGAAGAGTTATGATACCGTATTGATGAATTCGAAGGAATTTGAGTAGTAACCATAGCTTTTGAACCCCATATCTCCATTTTCTTCTTCTTTTTCCTTGAAGTTTTAGAGAGAGAATATTTGGAGAAGATGAACTCTTTTGGAATTTGATTTGAGTTTTGGGAAATAATGGGGTGAATGGGTGTATTTTGACTTAGAAATACTTATATAGGTGTAAAAAAGTAAGGCAAAACGACTTCGCTTTAATAGGACCTAAAAGGAAAAGACCCATTTAACCCTCAACTTAAGTGACCTGCCCAGGTGCCACGAGCAGCACCACGAGCTATGGTCCCACTCGTAGACTTAAGGCAGTGGCTTGGCATCATGTTCCTTTTAGCTCACAAGACCAAGGCAATCCCATGAGGGGTTCCACGAGCCGTGGTGCTTGCCACGAGCCATGGTCCCTCTCGTAGAATTTGAGGCAGTTGCTAAGCCACTTCTTATAACCCTCACATCACCAACTCCCTCCCACGAACCTTCCCACGTGTTGTGATCTTTACCACGAACCGTGAAGTGGCTCGTGAAGTGGAAGGATGTTTTTTAGGCTGTTCTGGCAAGGCTACTGCTTTGCCTTCCACGAGTGCTCCCACGATCGGTGGTCTTGACCACAATCCGTGGTCTTAATCATGATTCGTGGTGTTGGGCATGGTACATGGGGAAGTGTCTACGCCAAAGTATGCTGCCTTAAACCACTTATTTTTACCCTTGACCTACTTCCTTGATTCCAACCCTTTTTCCTTGATGTTAACCCTCACGTTTAGCTATAGTTTAGCCTACTACTTTCCGGGGTGTTACACTGTTCTACATCCTATTTTACTCTAACACTCGGGAGAAGCTTATCTCATGAATACCAAACTTTCCATAAGTAGGTACTATGATTTATTTCTAAGGTGTTTCTATTAACCTCTTCTGATTACATAGCCTCTCGGTACACTTCGTAATGCTCTTTTTACTTTTGTGACTTAGCCACACTTCACTACCCCTGTCAAGAGGTTTAGGGTATATCACTTGTAACACTCAAATTTATTGCAACTAATCCCCTCAATTTCTAACCTACGCTATGTCAAGTCTTCTAGTTAAAACCTCAAGACAACATCATCACCCTCATGTTGCACTCCTTTTGATCAAAACACTCACCTCAAATTCAAGCTTAATGTTTATTACTAAACCCGGTAATCAATATGATTGCTCGCTTACTATATTAACTTACAAATACCATATACAAATTAAGAAATACTCACCCACTAAAAGCTCATGAAAAGTATTCAGTCTTTACTTCTAAGTCTTCATATTTACAATTTACCGTCACATTTCCTTTCCCAACTTAAGTGTTGTTTACCCATTCTCTATACATCATTGCCTAATTAGTTTTGTAACCCTCTAAATATTATGGGCTTTCCCCTAAAAATCACAAGCCTAGTTTAGAGCTATCACCTCATGAATACTCCTACTCTTCTATTCCACACTTACACTTGGTCATTACCTACACAATGACACTTCATCACAAACTCCTTTCTAGCTACAAAGCACTCTACCTCCTAAGATGGAATCTTCACAACTCATCACTTCTTAATCTACCCATAAGGGAAAACTCTTCATTAATAACTTACTAGGTGCATGACTATAATATTATAGCTTGTCGAAACTCCATATCCCGTACTTAGATTACTAAACCACTGCATACTTTCCTCTAAATCTGGGCATTGTCACTACTACTCCTCAAGATTTCGTTACTCATGCTACTTTTTCAGGTGAAAATATTACCCATGCTCTAAACATACCATCCTCTTAAAGGTCTTAGCTGAATAAGGTTTAGGGAAGAGTGTACAACTTGCTTTTAGCTCAAACGCATGATTCATATGAACATGAGTGCATTCCTCGAAAACTCAACACTTAACTCACTCATGGGCTTCTCTCAAGCCCCTCTGGAGTCTCATGACTTCCTCAAAAGTTTTGCTAACATCAACTCATCGATAAAGGACTGCCTTTTCTTTTCAACCACCTCTAGTATGACGGGTAATCGAATGAATCTCAGAAATGCACGAGTATGAATAAATATCTATGAAATAGCTCTATTGCACAACTGAATAAGGTTTAGGGAAGAGTGTACAACTTGCTTTTAGCTCAAACGCATGATTCATATGAACATGAGTGCATTCCTCGAAAACTCAACACTTAACTCACTCATGGGCTTCTCTCAAGCCCCTCTGGAGTCTCATGACTTCCTCAAAAGTTTTGCTAACATCAACTCATCGATAAAGGACTGCCTTTTCTTTTCAACCACCTCTAGTATGACGGGTAATCGAATGAATCTCAGAAATGCACGAGTATGAATAAATATCTATGAAATAGCTCTATTGCACAACTGAATAAGGTTTAGGGAAGAGTGTACAACTTGCTTTTAGCTCAAACGCATGATTCATATGAACATGAGTGCATTCCTCGAAAACTCAACACTTAACT
>JAJOOR010000887.1:0-63576 GCA_036250505.1 Solanum acaule | reverse complement strand
CTTTATCAGCAACAGATGTGTTTGATGGATTTATGTTCGGTTGTGGGCAAGATAACAAAGGATTATTCGGGAAAACCGCCGGATTAATCGGTTTAGGCCGGGATCCTCTTTCTATTGTATCACAAACATCTGCGAAATTCGGGAAATACTTCTCTTACTGCCTTCCTACCAGAGGAGGATCTAATGGTCATTTAACCTTCGGCAAAAATGGAGCTAAATCAAACCTCCAGTTCACACCATTCGCTTCATCACAAGGAACGTCGTTTTACTTCATTGATGTATTGGGTATTTCTGTTGGTGGAAAAGCGTTAGCGATAAATCCAACGGTGTTTAAGAACGCCGGAACTATCATAGATTCTGGTACTGTGATTACCCGATTACCTTCTACGGCGTATGCTAATATGCGAGCAACTTTCCGGGAGTTCATGAGCAAGTATCCCAGAGCACCAGATCTATCTTTGTTTGATACTTGCTATGATTTAAGCAATTACACTACCGTTAGCATTCCAAAAATCAGCTTCAACTTCAACGGCAATACGAAGATGGACTTGGTTCCAAATGGTATTTTCTTCGTAAACGGTGCATCTCAGGTTTGCTTGGCTTTCGCTGGAAATGGAGATGATGATAGTATTGGGATTTTCGGGAATACACAACAGCAGACAATGGAGATTGTGTATGATGTTGCTGGTGAGAAATTAGGGTTTGGTTATGGTGGATGTACTTGAAAAAAATGGTGAAATTTACTTATTTGATCCAAAATACTGCAGTTGAAAAAAGAATACTATATTGTAATAAGTACTGAAAAATGTATATCGATTTTATTGTTTTATGAAAGCGTGATCTTTGTTGAATGGTTGCATGGTACTTGTTTTTCTCCATCTTCATTACTTCTATATTTGTACAGAAAAGTCACAAGTTATCGAATGAAGAATATATGTTTTAGCTTAACTTGTTAGATTAGATTCGATTATTAGCAATTGAATTCTAAAATATAAACAAGTAATGTACCTCTTGAGGAAGGAGTAGCGTGGATGTGGTTATTAAAAAAAGATGTAAAGAGTAGCAACGTCATTGGTTTGACCGTGCCCCAAACATAAAGCCTAAGCATGTGTTTAGATGGACGGTCTCATTATCCACCAAGTTTGAATTATGCTTCGCACTGGCCCTAATGTGTGGTCTCATTCATGCTTGGTTAGATTGACAAGCTCTTGTCCACGATGGGAGCAACCTCCTGCAGATAGTGGTGAGCAAGTACATGTTACAAAAGGAACTGTTTGCTACATATTAGAGAATTGAGTGACAGGTATGTGCCAAAACATTGCCCTTGAAACATGATTAATTGATATTTGTTGCTCTTTGTTTGTTAATGGACTGTACATGAATGAATAATGATGATTTCAGAGCCAGATGCAATTGCTTCTTTTATGTTTAAATCTAAAGCTCAGGTTATGAATTTGTACTGACAAATCTATCCAACTTTTTCTCCTAAGCGAAAAATTATCATGTTTGTATTGATCGATTTTTTTCGAGTCTCACTGAGATTATCGAGATTGAGGCGTACTTGTTGTCACTGAAAATGTTGCACACAGTTAATCCATTTATATTTGTGAGGTATCTTCTTATTGTTTTCTCAATCTTTCCTATTGATAGATTTCATTTTATTTTCTGATAGTTTCTGTATGTATTGTTAGGATATAACTGGCTTGCATATTTCCATCATATATGAATTTGAAAATTCTGGCATTGAAACTAGTACCCAGATATTGTCATATTCTTTTGAAGATCCAAATAATTTGGACTTTGGCTACAATTTGGGTTAGTCAAGAGGCCTTACTATCAGATACCACTCTAAAAAACATGTACAAAGAAAAAAACTATAAAATAAAGGCAAAGATGTATAAAATACATGATTCGATAACTAATGATGAACTATTCAATAAAGAAATGATCATTCAAAAGAGGAAAAACAACAAAATTCATTCACAAAAAATATATAACAGGTTCTATGATTACCTCATAAAATAATAATATGACGGACATCTAATACAAGAATCTCCAGAAATCATGAAATATATCAAAACTTTGATTGAACCATGTCATCTCCAAGCAGGACAGTAAAGTAGATGTAAATAAATACAGAGAGCATTGGATGTCAATTACATCATGGGAACTTAAAATTAGTTTGAACCTTTCCATATTCAGAACAATTACCTGAGTTATATTTTTGTTGCTGGAACCAAATTGATCTTTTGCTGGCCTAACTATGTATCTCAAAATGATTGACTACATTCAATATAAAGGAGAAAAAAGGATTTATCCCCCTATTCAACTACCCAGACTCTTCTTTGTTTGAGCTGCTCCCAGGCACGCAGGCCGAAGATCTCACTTGTCCTGGACAAGTACGTAGAACCTTCTCTTTAAAATTCAAAGTGGATATTCCTGCGCGAATCTCAGCAATTACTTGTTCTGATTCTAAACTAGGAACGGAGTTGGCTTGTTAGAGCTAGGCTTTTCGCCCCCATGTCGCCACACGGGGGGAACATGGGGACGTAAAAAGGGGGGTCCTATCAACTTGTTCCGACCTAGGATAATAAGCTCATGAGCTTGGTCTTACTTCACCGTCGAGAAAGGAAAGAAGACTTCCATCTCCAAGTTTAACTCAGACGTAGCTCCCTTCTTTTTTTTTGGGGGTGTGAAGCAGTGTCAAACCAAAATACCCAACAAGCATTAGCTCTCCCTGAAAAGGAGGTGATCCAGCCGCACCTTCATAATCTTTATGGGATTCCCAAAATTATTAATAGAAAGTCGACCACGCGGAATCGAAGAATTACCTACCGCTGAGTTATATCCCTTCCCCTCCCCATCGAGAAATAGAACTTACTAATCCTAAGTCAAAGGGTCGAGAAACTCAACGCCACTATTCTTGAACTGACCTCTCCTCTGAACCCTATTCTTTTCCACTAACATCTCGCCCGGTAGTAGTAGCTTCCTCCTCTCGCCGTCCCGGCCTCACACAAAAAGATTTGTCTAAGCAATCTCTTTGAGATTTTCAATAAGTCAATACCAAGATTTGCTTTCTGCCCTTAGAGGAGCAAAGGGCAGTAGACGAATTAGTCCGCCTTGAAGGGCGGCAGTTATTCTATTTTCATCATAGAATGATTAGTCGATCTTTTTTCTTCTTTGTAATTTGCAGAATTATTATGAAGCTATGCGACTAGAAATTGATCCCTATGATCGAAGTTATATACTCTATAATATAGGGCTTATCCACACAAAAAGGGAAAAAGGTCAAATATACCCCCGACCTTTCAAAAATAGTATGTATATATTTTTGGGTTATATATACCCTTATCGTCATACTTTCGGCTCATATATATCCTTTATGCAAACGGAAAGACATGTGGCGCCATCTCAAAATTTACCCAAATTTTATTTTATTTAAAATTTTATTTAAAAACCCACCCAATTATCCATTTATTTTACCCACCCAGATTAGAAAAGCTCTAACCCAATCCTGACATTGTCATTTGTTCGGATTAGAGAGTTATCATTCTCTTAAAGAAAACATTAAGGCTAGAAATTCTAAGCTAATTTTAGTTCACTTCACAGATCATCTTACATTGGGTATCATGTTGTTCATAGATAGGTTACATTTCAGAGAATGTCAAGATCTGTTCTAAGTTTTGTATATTTTCCTTTTCATTGACAATACTTCCTCAATATCATTGCACCATATTGTAAATTTTTGGAAAAAACAACTTGTAAAATTGATGATTTACACTCTGTTTGGATCATTGGTATCCATTGTTTCATAATATATTGTATTGTACTCTATTGTATTGTATTGTATGGTAGATACAATGTTTGGCTAGACTGTATTGTTTATTGTTATTTATTAACACTTTAATTGTTTAGTTTAATTGTATCGTACTGTATTGTAATTTATAAATTTACTAAAATATCTTTAATTATTCTAGGGTAGAAGGTTTGACTAGAATTAAATAATTTAAGGTAAAGAGTAAAATAGTATTTTGAAATATTCTGTAAAGATATAATTAGAAAAAAAAATTAAGTAACAATGGAAACACACCAAATCAATTGTTCCATAAAATAGGGGTTTTTATTGTTACATAACAACGAAATTTAACAATACAATACAATACATTTTAAGTAACAATCAAAACAAACATTGTAGGTGTAGTAACGATACAATACAATATCATGGGTAACAATGATCCAAACAGAGCGTAAATAAGTGAGAATACCATATAAGATAGACTTTTTTTAATTGTTTGTTGTCCTCAACATTGAATTTTTTTTAAATAAACTAACTGGTCAGGTCTGTTGATGGATGCAATAAGACATTGCCACAGGCTCGGGTGTAGCTCATCGGGGATATTAAGCCAAATACAACTGCATGAACACAACAGGAACAATTTGAAATTGGTTGATTTTAGCTGGCTCAGTATTTTCGCAGGGCCTAGCTGATGAGTGGAGTAGTAGGGGTGCCGTTTTACATGGTGCTGGAGGTTTTAAGTGGAAGAAATTACAATGAGAAGTTAGAAAATGTTAGCCGAAATCACTCCATTTTACGGTGACTCTACACGGAGATTTTTTTTTGAGGTTGTTCTTAGAGCGAACCTTAGGTTTCCGATGCGGATTTTTCATTTTGCGTTGTCGCTGACGGCGGCGAAGTTTTCTTTGGGATACTCTCTAAAGCTGCTTCTAGATTGGGTTAGGGTTATTCTAATGTGGGTGGGTAAACTATAAATGGATAGTTGGGTGGGTATTTTAATTTTGAATTAAAAAAAAAAAGCAAGTAAATTTTGAGATGGCACCACGTCTTTCCATTTGCATAAAGGATATATATGAGCTGAAAGTATAACGGAGGATATATTACATACCATTTTTGAAAGTTCAGGGATATATTTGACCTTTTTCCTTATATAAAATACATGAATAATTTGCCAATTCGATCATTCTTCAATTATTTAGAATATAAAACAAAAGTCAAACCAAATATCATCAATTTTTTAAAAAGTAAAACTAACCAAATAAGAGTCAGATTTGTCATTCGGATCCACTTTACCCTACCAGCAAGCACCTTAGGGAAAACGATAGTCTCTAAAACCTGATTTGTAAATATTGAAATAATTTTTGTGCCTCTCTTCCTTCCCATCCCAGCAGGAAACCCAAAACTGACTTCCCCCACCCAAAGTAGAAAGCAAAACTGCCTTTGCCTTCAACTTAACAATTTAGATTTCATATGCAGTGGCATCATAAACTATTTTTTTGCCTCCTGCCAAAAGCAAGACGTAGCCAGCAACCTGAAAAGGCTATCAATTGAATTTTGAAGACTATCATTCCCACAGATTAAACAGTAAACAAAGGAATTATTTCAAAATATACCTAGAAGAAAAAGAGAGAAGGATGCAGAATATCAATGGTTACAAATAAGAGCTCTGCCGCTGCAAATTCAAGCCATGGAAGTTGTCAAGGTCGACCAAAACCAACAAATAACTAGTCCAAAATAGGCCTTCACTGACATGAAGAACCCAAATTCCTCCATAGAAGAAATCCTCGATAACATTGCGTGATGATGCAAATCCTATATTTCGTAAGCAAACAGTCCGAACATTACTCCTTATCCAAGCATCACAAATTATTCAAAGGCATCATAAATCACACGCACACACCAAGCACACAAGTTATAAGTATCCAAAACGTCGTCCAGACTCCACTACATAGGAAAAGGCCAAGCCATAGTCGCAGAATGGTGAAAACTCAAATACGTATGTCCAGTGCACTTAGCAACTACATGTACTCCTTATCCCGATTCAGGAGATCCATCTCCATAGGAAACCAGACCTGCCTTCCCAGGGGGACTCGCCGAGGATGATACTGACTTGCCTCTGCTGACTTGCTTTGGTGATCGTGATCCCCGAGATGATTTCGACTCTGATCGGCTTCTGCTCCGAGAAGGTGATTTACGGCGTTCAGCTGATGGCGACCTGCGATATCTGTCCACAGGAGAGCGACTTTGTACAGGGCTTCGACTATAACGGCGAGCACGGTAACGCACTGGACTACGTGAGACGCTGCGGCTTCGGCTTCTCCTGCCTCTGTATCTGCATTTTGGCAGTGACAGATTAGCTCCTTGTCAAAGATAAATCTAACAAAAGTAGCATGTAGCAGAAATACCAAACCTGGGTGGTGTTCTTCCTCTAGGTGGACTCCTATAACGCCTAGGTGATCTCCTGTATCTCGAATATCTTCCAAAAGAAGAAAATTAATGAAAGAAGATTTCTATTTTAATTTCCTGTACAAATTAGAAAGGTTTGTGATGTTCACCTGTCACGCTCACCATAACGGTATGGCCTAGCAGGGGACCGATCAGGAGACCGACTCCTGTATCTACGAACATAGGAGTAACGCTCACTAAAGCCCCTTCCCCTCCTAATGCGCTTGGGAGATCCATCCACTGAAGCACTTCTTGAAGAGCTCCTCGCACGATCATACACCGGAGATCTTGCCCTACGACCTGCACTACCAGGACTTCTTGAATAGCTGCGTCGATTGTTCCTGCTAGGAGCCCTACCTGGACTTCGGCTTGGGATTCGCCTAGAAGGAACCCTACCTGAACTTCGGCTTACACTCCGTCGAGAAGACTTGACAGGGCTTCTGCTAGGGCTCCTTCCAGCAGGCCTAAGCCTTGAAGGAACCCTACCCGAACTTCTGCTTGCACTCCTCCGCGAAGACCTAACAGGACTTTTGCTTGGGCTCCTTCGAGAAGGCCTAACTGGGCTTCCACTTGGACTCCTATAAGATCTAACAGGTGTTTGACTTTTTGATTTCACTGATTTCCTTGATGAGGTTCTGTGTGGACTTGGGGTAAGTTGCCTTTTAGGAGATGCTGAGGGACTTCTGCTGCTCCTTCGGCGTGAATGAGCTCTCGCTGGAGGACTCACGCTGACACTTCCTCCCCTCTTGCCTCTCACTGGGCTTCTACTAATGCTTCTTGCGGGACTACCACTGCGACTCTTAACAATGCTGCTGCTCCTCCTCTGTGAGACGCGATGAGGACTTTCACTGCGACTTGGACTTCTGCTTACACTACGTCTGGATCTCACACTTGGGCTCCTGCTCACACTGCGCTTTGGGCTAACACTTCGACTTCTGCTTAAACTCCTCCGAGGACTAATGCTCATACTCCTACTCATTGTCCTTTTGGGACTTATACTTCTGCTCCTGCTCAATGACTTCTAATAAAATTCTGATTCTGAAAGAATCCATAAGCAAAAAGAATAACCGAGTAGAAATGAGAAATGAAGAGTAAACCTAGATTTGCCAGGGTGATCATCCACCACATCAGGCTGCCTATCAACAGGTTTATCAGATCTAATTTCCATTTTGGTATTATTGCTTTGACGCTCTCCGTTCTCCTTGGGAAATTCTACCTCCTCTCCTTCAAAAATGTCAGTTGCCTCTTTCTTGTGATGAAGAGAAACTGCTTCTCCCTCCTCAAGCGAAGGAGAATGATTTCCTTCTGCAAAATGCCCATAAACCAGTTAACCACGAGCAAGTTACATCATAGAGATTTTCAAATAGTCAAGAAGGTTGCAATATGACCAGTATAGATTAAATGTTATATGCATACTGTAAATGCAAGAGCTTCAGCAAATTACAGATTTTCAAAACATAATCCCATCAACTAGAAAGTGTGTACAAGAAAACCTTTTAGATGGAGATGAAGAATCAGATGTAGTACCATCATAGAAAGAACTTTATGAAACCAGAAACAATCTTATAGAACTTCAAAAATCTTAGAAAAATTTAGAGAAAAAAGGATCAATACTTGACAGCAACAAGTGAAGGATAAGAAAATACACCCAGAAACAGAAGAGAGATAATAAATGGATAGCTCAAGAATTTATCTAATTTTCATGATAAATCACAAAACGGTGAAATAGAATTTGTTGGTGAGTTGCGGGATTATTGGTGTATAAAGAAGTTTGAACAAGAGTGTCAATCACTCAAAAGATCAGCTGCAGTCTGCTCCCCCTCCAGAATTAAAGCCCGTTTGGATTGACTTAAAAAAAGTAGCTTACAAGTCCAAAAAATAAAAAGTCGAACTAAAATGATTTTTAAGTCGAAAAATAAAAAGTAGGGGGAGACCTACTTTTAGTTTTTAACTTTTTTTAAGTTATTTTTAACCTTACCAAACACTTCTAGAAACTAAAAATGGCTTAAAAGTGGGTTTGACCAACTTTTAAGCCAATCCAAACATAGAATTGTTCAGTAATGATAGGCTGAGAACCTTGCCTGATGTGAAAGAAACTCAAAGAATCCTGCTGCACATGCCAAACACAGAACGTTGACTTGGAAAAGATTCAAATAAAACTAATGAAAACACAGTAATTCTGGGGGAATCATGCAGTTAGGCTTATTATTTGATGTAACCTTAGACTTGATTGCTTGTGAGCATTTTTTAATACTACAGATAAACCTTAAGAATCAGTCGAAAAATATTGTTCTTATTGTATACCTACACAAAAAAATCTACAGTAATTAACAACATTATCACCACTATGCATGGCCTATTGCTGCAATTATACTGGACGGAACCATCATTTGGAAATGCAAGAGATACAAAAGTATGCCAACTTATACAACTCCCAAATTAATAGAGTTTTAATGCATCCGAAAGAGTAAAATCTGATGCACATATAGAGACTTGGAATTGACTCCTGAAACCAGAAATGATCGAAGGAGCTGAGGGCTAGAGACCAGCAAATACCTGTTTTCTTTTCCATACTTTTGTGCTTTCCTCTGGATGCCTGTCTTACACCATCTTCCTCTAAACCATCACGTCCACTCTCACTTTCTGAAGGACTGTCTGATGCCCTGGTAAAGAATATTGGAATGAAAAGAACGTCAGTCTCTTAAATTCCCGCATTTTGAAGAGAGATGGAATGAAATTATTGTAGTCAGAGATAAAAGGAAATATTCCAATTGTTACCCCCATTATTGAACATATGGCATCTAAAACTGCACAACTTAACAACGTATGGAACAAAAGATAGAATACTGAAGAGCAACCTTTTCGATTTGCGCTTAGATTTCTTGTCACGCCTTTTGCGCTTTTTCTCACGTCGCTTCTCCTTTCTTTTGGAACGTCTATGCCTGTCTCTTTTAGATCTCTTCCTCTTCCTCCGTCTATCATCACTTGACGAGCTAATTTCAGAATCAGAAGATACATCCGAGTCAGAATCACTTTCAGACTCAGAAGACTCAGTATCACTATCTGTAGAGCTCTCTGATTCTGATGTATAATATCTCCTCCTCTTTTTCCTTCTCTCTTTGGAGGATTTTTTGTGCTTCCCATTTTTCAATTTAGTTAGCTTTCTCTTATCTGCACCAAGGAGAAGTAAAATAAAGCCTCATAACTTGCAGACTTTTCAATTAACAAAAACTACAGGGAGAAACAACAGTAAAGGAGTATTTCAAAGCAAGCTTCCAAGAGCAATGGAACTTCAGAAGTCTCACCATCAGGTAACTCGCCACAATTGATTATCTTCACAGTTACATCAGGTTTTCCCTCTTCATTTCCCACACTCTCAATCTTCTTAAGAACTTCAAGGCCATCAATAAGTTTCCCAAAGACTACACATTTCCTGTCAAGAAAAATATTATGCAGCAATCTGTTAAAGCAAGCTCCCAGCAGAGTAGGAAATTACAATCAGCATCTACAAGAGGCCCTAAACTTTCTTGAGAAATTATAACAAACCTGTCAAGATGATGGTCAGCCTGAAAGGTGATGGAAAATATAGAACCGCGTGCATCACGATCAGCGATAGCCATAGATAGTAGACCTTGGGAATCATGTTTTATCTTCGGCGACTCATCTGAAATATTCAATTAATTTCACTTGTTACAGAGCCTGTCTTTTTGCTTTCAAACAA
The DNA here is from genome assembly GCA_036250505.1 of Solanum acaule. Classification (NCBI taxonomy): domain Eukaryota; kingdom Viridiplantae; phylum Streptophyta; class Magnoliopsida; order Solanales; family Solanaceae; genus Solanum; species Solanum acaule. The sequence goes on along the minus strand of JAJOOR010000887.1, from coordinate 53,614 downwards.
TTGATTTAACAGAGAAGGGCCAAAAATGCATGGACTACCGCAAAAGGTCAATACACCCTTTCATCAACCTATTTTGCTAAGAATACCTTTCTAGTTATATTTTTGGCTCACTTAAGCCCTTTGACTAAGGGTCAAAGCTGAATTTTAAGAAAGTTCATTAAAATAAATCCACTCACCCGGTTTTCCGATTTACCCGACCCGAGCACTTACCAGATTTAGATTTTGTTTTTTTTTTGTTTATACTCTTCGAATTTATTTTTGTGAAAAAACTGGAAAACATTTTTAAAATTATTTTAAACAAGATCAACCTCAAGATGTAGACTTTTTCAGTGCCAAAAACTGGAAATATGCACAAGGACTTCCGAAGGTCAGTTTCACAAAAAGTATTTATTATTATTATTATTATTATTAACAAGATCGACCTCTAGAGGTCGGGTTTTTTAGCGCCAAAAACCGGGATAATGCAAACTGACCTCTAGAAGTCATTTTTTTTAAAGAGTTCAAAATTGGACCAATAATAAACTGACATGTGGAATTTAAATAAATGTTTTCAAAACTCAGTGTTGATCAATGGTCAAAGGAAATAAGTGAGCCCAAAATGTAACCAACGGGGTATTTTTAGCAAAATAGGTGGATGAAGGGTATTTAGACCTTTTGCAATAATCAGTGGGCATTTGTGACCCTTCTCCGTTGATTTATTATTTCAAGCTATCACATCAAAGAGATAAATCTATAGGCCCGGCAAAAATTGCACCTTCAAAAAGGTGATGCTAGACACATTTCATTTATGCAATTGCCAAACAACTAATTGCACCTGAGCAAGTGCACTATACCATGATTTACAAAACTAAAACCACCAAGATAATTTTAATTTGTAACGTATGCCCTCTCACTAGCCATTATTCCAAAATTAACATAACCTAAACTATAATTGTTTGTCAGGTTGTGTATGTAGAAATTGATAAGAAAGATCCATTACTGAATCTTTCCAAAAGATATTTCTGTAAGATCACCTCCACCTAGAGAATAGTCAGGTGTCAATATACAGTGAACATAAGATGTTTACATACAGATAACGCAAGTATTATTACCCATAAAATTACAAGCAGGCAATTTTTTCAACAATAGAAACTGCTAAACTTTGCCAATCCGCAATTTTACCCTCGTGACAATTTTTCTAGGTAATCATGACTAATCAGAAATTCTACCATACAGCTACTGCTCTGATCTGATAACCAATTACCTCAGTTCTGCAGTAAAGTTATAATAGATTTCCCTGGGATTGTTCTGAACAAAATGAACCATACAGAACAATCAAAACAAGGCTTAAATCACTAGGAAAGAAAGCAAACTGCAATACTATAAGTATAAAACCAAAAACAATATCGACAAAAGCACAGGCAACATAGCCTCCATGTCCCCTACCATTATCTGAGAGGAACAATGTCCAATACCAATGGATTGAAGCTCCCAAGCAGCATAGAATTAGATCAAAGTCGGCCCCAACCTTCACAGGCAATACAAAAGGAAAACCCATTTTCTTTCAAGATAAATGTTTTTTTGCTAAAAGGAATACACACACTGTTGTTTGCGTTTTGATTTACTATCCATTATATTCTAGTCCTCTCAAAAAAAATAGGGCGGTCATTCAGTACATGAGACGAACATCAAGCAGTCATAAGATATGAGGCAAATTCCAAAATAAAGGTGGGAATAATAAAAGAGGTCTCACCTGGAAACTTTCCCCCATAGATGCTTTCCCCATAGTTCCCTGCAAACAAGTAGGCACATTAACTCAGGAATTTTAACCAGAACCTGTTGCAGTGTTCCCATTCAGCCTTGCAAAGTTTTGACTGAGTCAAGAAACACTTACATTTTAAAATATGCATACGAGATTATTTTCAACTCAACAAAAGGTAACAGGATTTACAATTAGCAAATTTAATATATAAAGCAACTGAAGCACCACTTATACCAGCAATTTGTTTTTCCATTCGTTGCTATTATTTTCTTGAGGCTCTAGACTATACATATTCACTTATTAATTCATCCAAGTTTCCTTCACATTGCCAAATGCTTATCCTCACAACTGTAACAGAGAATGCCAGAGACAAACCACAGCCAATAATGTCCTCAACTGAGAGAGCATTCAAAGAAAGGTGCAACCATGCATAACATCCCTTTCAATCGGTCTACAACAATGTCATTGACAAAACCAGACTACAATCCACCATTCTACTCATATTTCAGTGTCTCGGGTCATATCACGGGAAGAAGCTTATATAGTTCATTTAACTGATTAACGTTGTACTTTTTCCTAGGATATAGATAAAAAAGATAACACACACAGATACTATCATCAACAACAAATTTTAGTACCAACTGTGAAACAAGATTCCTTCGTAACATATAGACTCATTGGCAGGGAGTGGGGTTCAAATGCCTGAGGAAAGCCTTACATCCAAGGATAGGACATACTGGAAATTATGTGAAGAACAATAAAGTGTATAGAGGGGGGCAAAGAGGGGAAATGAAGAAGCATGTCATTCGCCCCAACTTAATAAGCTGCAAATCTAAAACAGATGACTGTATTGTACATGGAACAAGGCAACAATATCACATCAATCAATCATTCAATTATGATTCAACTCCAAATTAATTGGGGTTGAGTACAAGAATTTCCGATTCACTCTGCTCCATTCAGTTTTTTTCATTTCAATGCTAATAATTTGGTTGTCAAGGCAAATTAGAATTCAGATTCTCTAAAACTAAGATTCTCAAAACCTAGTACTTAAATTCACATCGACATATGAGTCTCTGGACACACTAGACGTAAAGTAACAATACTCAAGTCTTGATACCAACTAGTCGGTGTACTCTATATAGATCCTTGCTTTTATTATTTTCTGTTCAGCTAAGTCTTCAGTGGCCCTGCGTAAGATCTGATAGTTTCTAATTGTATCTAGTCATATCCCCTGCACATACATTTTAACACCTACATTTCAATACAATTCATCATTCAGATAAATTAGAGCTTTGGAGACCCAACACTCACTAACATAAATTGTAGGTACACAACCATTCTATCAAACCTGTTCGGTAGCTGCTCCTTTCTGTAAAATACTCTAGTAGCACTCCTACATCTCATTCAACCTATACAAATTCTGTGTGCTATATCATATATCTATTCCCAGAAAGACTAAGCCAAAACATACGCCTAGTCTTTGTCTGCATGCAGGTACCTCAATTTCACTAATCTCATTTCACCAACAGTTTCCTTAATAGGGCAAAAACATAAATGGTCAAAATTAAACCCAAAATTAATAGTATACAATCAACTAAGATTAGTCCATCAAACACTGCATTTTAGCAGACCATCAGTTGAGTATACACAAAACTTAATGTAGTATGTTGATCAAAGGCATACCATCTTGTCTCAGCAAGTCACCAGCCTGAAATAGAGAGGGGAAAAAACAATTAGTTAACTATCACAAAAGTACATGAACAATGAGCCTTATAATATGCTGAAGCTCGGTAATACAGAGGACGAATGACTCAGTCAACACAACCTTAAAACTACATCACAAGAAATGCAGTTGTGACCATCAGCCCTTCATCCTACAGCATAAACAAGGATATCTGACTAAAAGGAAACACCACTTCTTAGCTGTGCTCAACCACAAAGCTAAGAGCTGTGCAATGGAGCACTTCTTTTAAGGTAACAGTGCAATGGAGCACATTCAAACTACATGTCAATAGAACAAGCATACCAAGAACCTACAAACATACCTGAGCCACGGATCCCTTGACAATATGATGGAAAAAGGTTCCTTTATAATGCAATGGTCTTCCCGTCTTAGAGCTGACTCCTTTCTCCCCTGAAGAATAACAATTTCTTCCTATGTCAGTTGAGGATACTACAGCACTTAACATGGAGATGGATAAATCATCCAAGAAAAGGAAGAAGACAATGATCAGTTCCCACTAGATGACGATTCATGTCACCCTATAACATAAGGAACTAATGACCATGGCACCTTGAACCGACAGCCAACAGCAACCAGCCAATACCCCAGCAAAGGAACTTCTTAAGGTAACCTGAACCACTTTTCTATTAAAAGAAATCTAAGGAGATAACTTAAGACTGAGCTGACAAACTTCCATGAAGAAAGTGAACATCTAGGCGATTTTATCAACATGTCAGCTGCACTGCAAGTAATTATTTATCCATAGACTGTTTGCTGGTCAGTGTACATTTTATTTTTTACAAGGAGTTGCTAGTTAGCTCACAAAATATTTTGCAGCAAGTTCGTTATTTATACTCTTTTTGTCTTTTTGATAAAGTATTGTACTTATCCTTCTTCTCATGGGTAGTTACTTTTACATGGGCAAGCATCATATAAGAAATTATTGTAGCACAATAAAGAGAAAATTCAAAGACAGCAAGAAAGTTGACAGATTTCACTATGTTATGTGATGGTATGTAACAATTTGGCACCAAAAAAGAAATACAACTTTGGATCTTTAAAAAGAGAGAACTATGAATTACTCAAGTGAGTCCCATTCAATCTGTCTGATTGAGTTTATCACTTATAATTTCCACTTTTGGGAGAACAATTTTGTAGCACTGAACCCCAATGTCATGTTATGGAACCACAATAAGGTCTGAATGCAGGTTAGAAGTATGTTAGAGAGAAGAACTCAGCAGAATACGGGCAGGATAAAAGGTCACAGAAGGGAATGTATCTAGAAAACCAATCTAAAAGGCTTAGACTAATATATGATACATGAGCAGCACTCTTATATTTGTCACCTGTACACAGTGCACGAAAGTTCTCTGCAGTTTTTGGAGCAACGTCGGTGAAAAGCTGCAAATAAGATAACTCAAGGGTAGCCAACTGTAAGTATCTCGTTATGTGAGTTCAAATACGTATATTTAGGGATAACAAAGCTAGCTGATGGATAGCTTGATACCTCAAAAGCCATTCTTTCAACTGGGTCGCCATCAATAGAAACATCAAGGAACACCTGTGGTTTCTTCTTACTCATGTTTATGGAATTTGTTGCTTCAAAAACTCAGGCTGGCAGGTATATCTTCAAATAAGAAAGAGGGGAGTAAGAGCATGAACTATAAAGAAGGTTGCAATTCTTTTTTTTTTTTTTTTGAAAAGGTAACTTGTATTATAAACACAGGAATACTCAGGACGTTGCAATTCTACTTTAACTATGAAAGGAAATATACAAGGGAAAGCATGTCAAAGGAGGAGGTTGTATAACTGGTGCAAAATTGCTCACTTTGGAATTGACTACAGAATATCGTATTCAAACAAAATTCATTTACTTGACGCAAACAAAAACCAAAAAGAACAAAGAAGAAGGCTGGCTGTTAAAATATCCAGTAACATATGGCTAAATTCAATGAAGCACACGTCCTCTACCAAAAGATATGCTTGAAGTTACTCACAACACACAATCATCAAAAAAAGGTTGGTCAAAAAGTGCCAAGCCAAAAAAAAAAACTAAGGCCAACACAAGATTTACAAAGATATAGAATGACATAGAGCCCCAACCATCAAAATAGCAACCTCGTATGTATCTTTATTGCTAACGAATCCTTTAAAAGGGTATAGACACCAACAAGAAAAAAGTAAAGTGTGTTAACGTAACATATCTTGACTAACCCCACCATTAAGTACACACTGCAAAACTGCACACCCTAAAGGTTATACTCAGCTAAATTCACATCCATCTAACAACACATACTTAACTCAAAGGGAAAAATTAGTACACAGCACCAATTGCAAAAGAGAACAGAGGAAAATCGAGCCACTTGGTCCAAAAAATTATTTATTATCATGGAAACACTAAATTCACCCAAAGACGCTAAGAAAAGAGTGCAAAGCCCAAGAGAGAAGAGTACAGAAAATGGATCCACTTCAATAGACTAGAAACCATCTTACTATCGTACATGACACAGACTTGGGCACAATTACACATCTAGTAAAGACACACAGCTTAAGGAGCGAGACAATGTTTGTAGAAGATGAAATGTGTTTAGATTATTGAAGTTTTTACTTTTCTTCTAAAGCTTAAGACACTCCCTCACCCCTTTCAAAAAGAAAAACCCACAAACTTGAAAAAAATTGAGCAAAAAATTTCAATCATTTAAGCTAGTTATTTTTAAAATAATTTGAACGACCTGCAAACAGAAACCACAATCTATATACATCATAAACTACAAGCATGGGAACACCAGCATCTTAACAACTTTATGCAAACAAAAGAACCCAATAACCTCACCATTTTCCAAAACCCTACCCAGTACCTAAAACCCTACTGTTGTACCTAATTACAGCTAACAGCAGCGAATTAACTAATAAACAATCAACTACATACAGCACTTCGAAAAAAAAACTATATACAGCACAAAATTCATAGTTAATTATACTACAAACGTTACCCAGCTTCACTAATCAGAGAAAAAAGTAAGTAAAAATGGTGAGAAAAAGCGATAAAAATCTCAAATTGAGCAGAAGAAGAGAGAGATGGATACCAGAAAACTAGGCATCAAAACGATGAAGGAGCTTTGAGTGAAATGTAAGGACGAGAGCGGCGATATAGCTATGAGGATTTTAGGGTTTTCTATCTTCTCCAAATTTTGTACTCTGAAGATTTATAAATCACTATAGGGAAAAAATAAAATTTGGAAGATGCGACAATTTCTAGAATTCTATTAAGGGGCATAATTGTCAATAGACCACTAAAGTGTAGCTCGATAAGAAATAAGTTATTCGTATATTAATTTATTATGATATTTGGTAGGTAGATAAGAAATATGATATTTATGTATAGAATTAATAGGATGTTTCGTTGACAATTTAGAAATCTGTATAATCAATACATATATAAGTTATGTGGAAATCTATGTATGCATGATATAAAGTAGAATAACTAATATATACTTAACTAATATTCCATAAATAACTAATTCATGTATAAAATAATATATAGATTCTTTCGTAACTATCTCTATATTACCAATACATGCATAACTCTAACCAGTTACTAAATCTCATTTAGATTTGTATCTATTGAACGTCTACACTTTGAGTTTGAATCAATTGAAATCAAAAATATTTTTAAAATATAAAAATTAAAATTAGCGTCTAAAGCGTACGTTTTTACATGTGAAACTTATTCCCTAAATTTTAAGGCTTACGCCTTATAGGCCTATGCCCTTAATTTGTGCCCAAAAGCATTTTTGATATGCTACACCTCGAAAACACCTTTGAAGACATTAATAAAGATTTTATAGATCATTTATTCGTTTATTTGTCCATTTACTTATATAATAGATGATTTAAGGTATAAAATTCTAGCATATACATAGTGAATTAAATCATCATTTTTATAAATCTAAACTTTTTGTTCACAATCTAATATAAAATTGGACTAGTCATTGATATGATTATGGGAACGATGTTTGTCTACCCTAAAATAGGTATAGACTATATGTAACATTAGCAAACATGTGAAGACACAATGATCAACAAGATAATTCAATTTCTTTTACTATATTCAATCACGTACATTTTTAAAACACAAGTATTAACTTAATAATATTAATATTTATTGAAACAAAAGTATAACCTACAATACCAAGCGATTTATACATATCTTAACGACATGTGTCAAGAACCACATGCAATGTATGTGTCAAGAAACTAACATATATATAAATAAGGATTCTTTCATTATAAAATAATTGGACAATAATTCACTTTCGCATAATCAACCTATAATATAGAGGAAAGGATATATTAATTCATATAACCAACCAAACTAATTTAGGTCTATGGCAACTGATTGATGAAGAGTGATCTTAATATTAATTATTACTAAAATTAATCGTTCGAATACATTGAAAGTTGCAATAACAAAAAGAACTTAATTTGAAACCAAATAATTGAGTGAACTAGGAAGTCTGAATATGATGAGGTGTTATATGAATTTGTAAAGCATTCTTTGATATGCATATTTTTCTTTTGTTGACACAACTTATTGCTTATTCAAGCCTGGAGCAGGTGGAAAGTTGAAATTAAAGAGCTGCCAAAAAAAGAACGCTATGTCTAAAAAGGTAAATATGACAAACAAATTGAAACGGAAGAGTATCATTTCACTAATGGACTTTATACATTTAAAATTTCTGTTGTATCAATGTTATGTCTTATGTTTCTCATGATCCTTTGAAACAGAAACAGTTCCAATGGAATAGTGCATTTTGAAGGTGCTATGAATGATAAAAACTTGTATGCAAATGTGCAGAACTATACAAGGTATGTTAACTGAACGAAGATCCTATAAAAAGAAGCTCACATATATCTCGACATCTATTTGGGAGAGCTGGAAGCCTCACTGAGAAATGAGACTTTTAACGCTACCTATCAAGGCGAATGATGAGTTTGCAGACAAAAGTCTAAGAGCATTGCTAAATCTTTCTAGATATGTTAAAAAAAATTGGCCTAAATCATCTTCATATTTATACCAAACTTTGATTACATCTTTATGATATTCTATATGACTGAATTTAACTGGATTTTAGTCAGAATGGATTTTGGTTATTGCTATATTAATTCCACAAGTAGTATTAGTACTTTTATTGGACTGGCAAAGTGCAGCAATAGAATTCTATTACACTACCTCAGCAAATGTCTAGCTAGTATCTACATGCAGCACCTATTTCCCCTACTTTTCTTGTCTTCTTAGTAACAACCACAACAAGAACAACATATTCAGTGTAATCTGACAAAGTTGATCGATTGCATTTAACTTCCAACTTATCTAGTGGAAAACATAGTTGTCTTAATGTCCATAGTTAAATCAACAATAAAACAGTTAGGATGAACTTCTTGAGGAGTGAGCATGCAACGCATCACCCCCTTTTTTGAACTTTTCACCTTTCTTTACGATAACAACAACAACATATCCAGTGAAATCCCACAAGTCGGGTATGAGAAGGAGGGTAAAGTGTATGCAGACCATACCCCTCACTCGTGAACTTTTCACCTTTCTTTATATTGGAAAAATTGCAGGAAGAAGAAAAGCAACAAAAACATACATATGTGAACTAACAAACAAACCAATTGATGCCTTCCTACTATTCTTATATAACAAGAAGATGAAACCTTGTATTTCTTATTAATTATTATCACTTCCTCAGGAAATACATTCAATGAATGCCAAAAGCACTCTTGCAGCCTGCAGCTAGTGCAAATTGATCACTTAACATTGTCATGATCAGTTATATCCTTATGACAAAAGAAAACTAGACCAGAATTTAAGAAAACACACATCACAAGAAATGCATTAGTATATCACCAATATCGCAAAAGTTACTTTGAATTAGACCATTTCGACCTGACTTCTAGACGTATTATAACTAGACTTAGCAGCTCCAGCAGCAGTATCAGAAAATCCTGCTGATTTCTCATGCCTATCACCTTGTCCCCAAATAGCATAAGCTTCCTCACCGTGTGCAGCTTCATCTCCAATTTCCATATCTTCCTCTGACATTCTCAGTGGTACAATGAGCTGCACCAACAAACATATCAAGCTTGTCATCACAACGTTCACCGCTATGATGAACAGAATCCCGAGAAGCTGGAGACCCATTTGCCTGAGTCCTTTGTGAGATTGTCCGTCGTGAATCCCATAGAAGAGGCCATAATATTTGTTGTAGTTGCCATAGAAAAGGTAACATAGTTTCGGGTGAGCAAAGAGCCCCGTGAGGAGTCCTCCTAGGCATCCAGCCACAGCATGGGTGTGGAAGACAGCCATTGTGTCGTCCACTTTTTGAAGAAGCTCAGACTTCTTGTGGACTACCATCATTGTGAACCATGGAATTGAGCCTGAACATAGTCCTATGGCTATGGCTGCCCATCCTTGTACAACACCTACGCACCAACATGTATAAGGGCTAAAAATATTGTGTTTAAGTTATATACACTAACACGATCAATATAATTTAACATGTTGTAGCATGCTATTTGCTCATATTCTAGGTTATATCATTTTGTTATAGACAGTTAACTCCTAGTAGAACAGCGAACAACCTAGTCTGATTCCCCGAGAAGATTGGTTCAGTAGATAGATGGAAGTGGTGACCAGTACAACCCCATGCTTGCCTACTCATCTTAAATTTACCGGCCTATTTGTGCCTTTCATTGATTAAGGGAATCCCTACTCTTTAAAGCAGAATGACTAAGCATGTCAGTCTAATCTAACCTTTCACGTCTACGCATAGAATCCTTTTATAAATGTTTATGTTTAATACACTGTCAGTATATACTAACTTACATTCGTTATTAGAAAATGCCTGAAATGACCCTAATAAGGAAGTGAAGATAAAATTGTTATGGTACCTGCAGCAGGTGTGATTGCAACTAAGCCAGTGATCATGCCTTGGACAGCACCAATAACAGAAGGCTTTCCAAAGAAGATGACATCAAGAATGAGCCATGTTAACAAGCTTGTAGCAGCAGCAACATGTGTGTTTAACACAGCCAAAGATGCATCAATGTTGGCTGCATATGGATCACCTCCATTGAACCCTGACCACCCCATCCACAGGAGTCCTGCCCCAGCCAACATCAGAAGTATGTTATTTGGTGGAAATCTCTCTCTGTCCTTGGTTGATCTTGGACCCACCTGCAATGATATTTCACAAAAAGAGCATCATAGGAAAGTTTACTCTTCAATAGAGAGCTATAGTTTCTTCCTTCTCATTGTTTTCTTCTTTAGCTTTGTTCATTTATTCCTTCTGTCTATTTCATTTTCTATGGTGTTGGTTCGGCCAACGTTTAAAAAAAGGATTATTTTTTTTTGAGAAATAGCAATAGTTTGAGGTCTAATAATCAAACATAGCGATAGTTTGGACAATTATCAACGTATCAACAGCTTATGAAAGTCGCTTTGTATTAGTAATACAACAATTTTTTAAATTTGCTCTGTCTTAGTAATATAACAGTTTCCAAATTTCACATTGTATTAGTGACACAACGGTTTTTGAAAGTTGCTCTATATCATTGATACAACAACAGAAACAAACCGAATTGTTGTATCAGTGATACAGAGCGAACTTCAGAAACTCTTGTATCACTAATACATAGAGAATTTCTGAACTGTTGTATCAGTGATACATTGGCAAATTTTAGATACTCTCACTATGTTTGGTTATCTTTTTAGAACTCTCACTATGTTTGATAAAGATAGTGTACAAGTTTATCTGGTTAGGTAATTAGTACACCAAAAGTATCCTTAAAACTTGTGGTCTTAAACATATCGAAACAATTCTATAGCTATAAGAATATGTTACTTAAGGATAAACTGGGGAAAATGTTGTGTCCTTACCCAATAAGCAGCAGTAAAACCAGCTACACCAGAAGAGAGATGAATGACATATCCACCAGAATAGTCAATAATACCATTAACAGATAACCAACCATTAGAAGACCAAATAGTATATGCACCAAAAGTATAAGAAAACGTTAGCCACAATGGTACAAACAACATCCAAGCATAAAAATTCATCCTTCCAAGCAATGCACCCGCTATTAGAACCAAAGTGATAGCCGCGAATACAAACTGGAAAAACACCATAGTCGCGTTAGGAAACATCCCCAGAAATGCTTTCTGGAAGAGGTAATCTTGTTCTAACGCAACGTCTACTTTACCCCATATTGGTATTAGTTTTTCTCCAAATGACATTCTGTATCCCCAACAAACCCAACATAGTAGTACACAAGCAAAGGCATATAAAACCATGAAAGCTGAATTTACTGCCCATTTTTTTTTTTACTGCTCCTCCATAGAGTATTATAAGGCCTGGTACACTTTGTAGCCCCACTAAGGTGGCTGCTACAAGTTGCCATGCATTGTCAGCTTTGCTCATCCACGGAGGATTCGCCTCCCCTGGGATCAAGTTTGATGGGAGCATAGAAAAGTTAAAGGCTGGAGGAGATGATAAACTCATATATCTTGATTTTGTTTTGTTGGTTTGTTAGGAGATTAATTAGGAGAAACGTTGATTTTCATTGTTTGAATTGTGAATGGATTATATAGAATACATTAAAGTTGATTCTCACGTCAAGCTGTCTTTCTACAATGGAGTAGTTTTCTTGTAAGTTTTTTTGATTCTAGCTATACTGAATCTTATAGTATTTATGTCATAATTAGTTAAATATAATTTGTAGGTCTTGGTCGCTACGCTTAAGTTTTGTAGAGCTATTTATCTTACGGTTATTACAATGTTCTATGGCAGTGTAACGACATTTGCAAGGAAATCTTAAGAGGAGCTGCTGCAACTTTTTGATCCCTTTTGATCATTACATTAGTTTGTGTCTCAAAATTGTGTTCAATTTCTTTAAGAAAATACAAGAGAATCTCCAAAGTTGGGTAAATTTCAACGATGGTTATCTAGCTTTGAGTTTAACGTGCAAAAATTATTCTTTTTACTTCTATTACATAAAATTATGGAAAAAAAATCCGATTTGCTCGTAAGTCATATTTACCTCTATTGTGTTAAATCTCCACGTTCCAACTTAATTTTCCTATATGCCGCCTATGTGACACATTTTTTTTCAATCAAATCTACTAACCCATTTAAACTCTTTTAATCCACCAACCCGACCCACTAAAAATTAAAACTCAAAAGCTACTTTGTTCATCCATGTTGGATATGACTTCACAACTCAAATCTCATCCAAATTGAAGCTCAACTTATTGTTCCAACAATTTTAATATTGAACTGATTAATTAAATCAGAAATTTACAAAAATAAAAAAAGAAGACGAAATCAAATATAATTTTTGAGTGCAATAATTCTATACAAACAATTTTTGCATGCAACAGATTTCTTAAGAGCTTTTAAAGTTACAGTATATTGAATAAACATCATTTTAACCTGTTCAATGAAGGAGGATTAATGAAATCTCCTTCTACTCAATTCAAATGTTTTTGATAGATCTTAGAGATGAAATTAGGCAAGCACCTCTTGCGGTTGGCAATGGCTCCAAGCGCATACATTTCAAAATATTGTGAGTGCAGCTGAGAACCATTCTATGCAGCCAATGAGCAGAATGCAGAAGGGGCATCCCATATCTCTCTCTTTAACACGATTTGCTGAAGTCAAAACGCAATCATCTCACCTGGATCAAGTCATAGAAACGCTGGTTTCAGATTGTTCTTCTGCAATCTGCATCATCGCGTCAGCACTGCTTTTCTTTAGTGCATCAGGTTTAGGGGGAAAACTGTTGGCTGTGAACTTTTATCCAGTAAAACTTGTAAAGATGGAGCTTCAGATAATAGCATAATCATGAAGGGTTGGTGAAGAGATATTGAAGCAATGGAGCAACCACTCCCACACTTAAACTATTTCCTAGCATTGCATAACTGCACCAAAAAACCCAAAGACATATGTTAGCACGCGATTCTTTTATGAAACCCAGAACAGAATTGCTCAAATCTCGTTAAGTAAATCCAGGAGCCCAGGACGAACTCTCTCATTCTTGCAGGAATAGCTTTAAAACTAACTAAAGTGACAACTGTAATTTCACAAGGCAACCTCGGGCATTTTGTGTCGTATTAATGTACTCGTTTGTTTGTTAATTTAATTGTTCACTTGTGACAATATGCATTTGTAGATAAGGTCTAATCACCTTCTATCCAACTCAAACAATGAAATGGATCAGAATCATGATATCTCTTTCGTGTTAAATGACACTCTTTCCATTATAGTCAGTTCCGAAATGAATGACACTTTTTTGTATTTGGAAATTCTTTGACTTTAAACTTCATGTTTCACCCTTAATGATATGTTCTTATAGCCATAAAAATGCCATGGCATGTTTAAGATCACAAGTTCTAATGGTAATGATGATATGTACATGTCTTTCTTTCTTAAACTCAGTGCCCAGTCAAACACCACCACATAAAATGAAGAGGAGGGGGTACACTGTTTCGAAAATAGGAAAAGTCAAAATGGCCTGTAGAAAGACAGGAACATGGAAAATTTTCTAAAACATCAATACAAGATCGACAATTCCCTTAAGGCCTATGCAACATCAGTTTCTATGAATAAAAAACAACAATTACACACTAACTATTTGAACTACAATCACAGGACTTGAGAAAAAAATGATTCATTAATAAGGAAGTACAAGTACTGGAAAAAAGATGTACCGTTGGCGAAGACTGATGTGTTGTGGAAACTGGAAGTCTTCTGGAAAAGAATGCAAATTCGCAACCTACAATCAAGATCTGTGAGATGTCTTGAATCTATCCTGCTTTATTTTCCAAGAAAGCAAAGAAGCAAGAAGACAGAACTATTTCACAAAACTGAAGAGAATTGAATACCTCCCTAGGCGTGAAGTATCTAAGAGACAGACCCTGCAGTGAAGGCGTTCTATTCTCTGTTCTTTCCTGTATTTATGAAATGGCACCCCATGAAATCATTGGAGAGCAATATTTTTAGAAGTGAAAAGCACAAAAAAATTACAAGGTGCATGAGGATTGAAGAGGGTTAAGTAAAGTGCATGCTTCTTTCAAGTGTACAAGTTATAAAAAATTAAACACTACTAAACACATAAGAGTTTAGTACCATAATAGCCAAATTACATCTAAAATAACTAATGTTAGCCTCCAATATACAATAATGCCGCTGTAGTGTGACAGCCGCTACTAATCCAAATCCTCAAAGTTGAGATTACTTCTTACTGGGATCACTTTTACATCATTGTTTGAAGCACACACTTCTCTAAAGCACATGCTTCTCCATGAAGCGATAACTCCTCACTTCACATCGATTTAAGTGATGAACCAATGACTTTTAATAACACGGAGAAAATAGAATGAATAATCCAACATCAGTATAAATTATCCAGATCAAACTAAATAAAACTGAACAACGTTTTGATTAATCATAGAATCAAAGAAAAAAACTATAACTTTCAAATACACAACACTTCTTCTTGGAAACTAGAGAAACCAGCCTTAATCAAATGGAGCAGTTAAGTACTCCCCCCTCCATCTTTACTTGTCTATTATACTAAAAATTGATGTCCACTATTACTTGTCCAGTTTGGGAGCCCAGGAGATAATATGCCATTTTAAACCTATTTTACCCTTATTATTAAGTACTAGTTATTTCTAATTCATTTCCCAATGAGTGAGATGACTTACAATAATTAGGGGTTATATAGTAAAATTACCACTTCATTTATTGCTTCTTAAGGGGTGTGTCAAGTCAAACATGGACAAGTAAAGATGGACGGAGGGAATTTAACGTCACGACACAAGCAACTTCATCACTTATACCTCCATTTGGAAGATATGAACCTCTTCTCCAATTTCGAATCAAGAACATGGCTATGCTCATGGGGTAGTGACAACAAGGCAAAAAGGCCACACCCCGGTGTCGAATCTTACACTTTTTCACCTTTAAATGAGGGATGTCATTTTGTCTTCTAGATTAGTTTCACAGAAAAAAGTAAGTCAAAAAATCCTACTTTCATAAGCAAATCTAGAATTAACCAACAGGCAGTGCATATTATATAACCATAAGTAAAAAAGAATAAAATTGACAAGTAAATAAATTATGTTTCAAGTAGATCAATGACCATAACTATTTTTTTATAACGATGCTTTCCTGGTCAACTTGCGCATACCAATTACCACAACTATTACATCAGTACCTGCATCCTTCCACTAGTAAATGTAATGATAACTCTGTCTACCAACACTTAATTTGAGAAGAAATTAACTTTACCCTTTGCTGAATTTGAACCTGGGTCAGAGACACTTTACTTTGTGTTAAATACAAGGTAAAACTTGTGTGAGGGTGGTCATTGCTTGCCAGAGGCATTTGTGGGGCCCACAATAATGCATTATTCATTTCTCCCTGTCTCTTCACACACCAGCCCAACAAGCCCAACCCCCCTCCTGCCTATTGCTTCTCTTTCTTTCATTTTCTTCCCCCTTCTCATCCCATCACCCCTCCATCCCAAATACCTCCTATGGGATACAAGGTGGCCATCATGAAATGTAGGCTTTTTTCCGAACTTCAAAATACACAATATTTGTGAATTGGGGATATTTAAAGAGTGGAGAACAATGTCCAAGATAATTAGAAGTCCAATATGAGAAGAAAGAACTAGATTTTATTATTAACATTCAACTAAGAGATGCAATCCAAAGAAGAAGGGATATGAACTCATACATGAATTACTAACTTGTAGTAATTTAAGAGAGGTTCAAAAGGATGGAACAAATCCCTAACTCTCAAAGAATAACCTAAACTCATCATCCAAATAAATCTCCTTTCAAAGAGAACAACCTAATAGCCTATTTCTACTAGGGTTCATTATTCCAAGGAAAAAAAAATACTAAATACCTTTTAATTTAGGGCCTCTCCATTTAGGACCAAGGACATGGGTTTTCCTTCTCCTTTTGGGCTTCTAGTTGTCTTGGACCTTGTTCTCCACTCTTTAGATATCCGCATAAGCATATTGTGGGATATGGTCTCTCTTCTTAAAGGGCAATTACTTTTGGAGGATGAGTTTAGGTTACTGTATGAAAGTTGGAGTTAAACCACTCTTAAATTACTACAAGTTAGTAATTCATGTATGAATCATAGCCCTTCTCCCTTAGGATTGTACCTTATTTGAATATTAATCTTATTAGTTACTAAATTCCCTTCATTGTTTCTTTGAGTTAGTTGATTGCACTTCAACTCTAGAACAATCCTTTCTTTCTTCTTATCCTGGATTTAAAATTATTGATTGCATTTACATATGTCTAGGTAATTACTACATAGGTGTGTGTTTACCCTAACAATTGTCTTAATCTTCTATCCTTTTATTGCTTCCCATAATTGTTCTTGGTGTTCATGTGAGATTGAAGAATCCATCTTCAATTTCTTTGAATTCCCAAGCATGTTTCACATCATCTCCTCCCATACACATTCACCCATCAGCATCTTTAGGTGAAGTTCCAGAACCGGTAAGGCACAAAAACCTCAAAACCCACTCAACAACCTCTAGGTAGAAAACCTTCCACAAAGGTTACCCTGAACCAAGCTGGCACAACAACATATCTCTCCCCACAACAAGCACCATTCACAATGGCCCTGGCACATTATTCTACTTTGACAACAGGGGTTATACCCACTTGGACCAGGTTATTCAAGTGAATTCAAATTAAATGCTATCAAGTTTCTTCTCTACCACATTTGACTTTTTATCCCATACATATTCCCAAGGATGACTGTACAAATTTTTGGAACAAATTGAACAAGAGAAAATAAATCTTAACCGAGTAAAAATCATTTTTTTTTTTTGAGTAAGAGATCCTTCTAATTGATGTTTGTTTGTTGGAATTAAGTTACTAAGGTTGTTGTTCTTAGAGCAGTACACTTTTTTTTTAATAAGGTTTTAGAGCAGTACATAGTTGGGCTTCATTGGGCACAATAGTCAATCCATCTTCCACTTCTATTTCTTCAATTAATAATCCATTCATCTAATTATTTCCACCCAACTAATAAAGGAGCACAGAAGATCCAATCGATAACAGTGACATGGTTCGTGTGGGACGAGGATACTGGGAAGAGAGGGGTGATGTGACAAGCAGAGGGAAAGAACAAGAAAGAAAAAGAATGGATGGCCCCTCAAAAGTCATTGCTAGTGCGTTTGATACAGTTAGTGCTATACCTTAGGCCTCAATTAGCAGGGGTAGGGGATTCGCTGGGGCTGATGTGTGCAAAGAGAGGGAAAGATGCATGAATGATGCATTATTGTGGCCCCATAAATGCCACTTGGCAAGCAATGACCATTCTCACACAAGTATGGCTAGTTGTATTAACATAGCCAAAAACCCTTCCTCACTTTTCTACTTATTGACTTTTGGAGCAAGAAGCATCCAATTCCATGTCTTAAGCATGATTAGGGTTAAGGGAAGGATTGCAGCTAGATGGTAGGTGGGGGAAAGCATCAAAATTTCTCGTCTCTTATAGTCTTCATTCCACTTTCATTGACCGCTAGAACATCCTTAGGTGTTATAAGTTATAACTGCTCCTGTTACTCCAATATCTAACATCTAAAAGATTATTTGACTGCTGAGGGGGGTGGAAGAGAGATAAACCTCCATAACAACAAGAAAAGAGAGCCCATGTGATCAGTGTGAACAAGACGCACAATGAGTCTCATAGAACAAAAATCTCAAGTGAGGGTTTGAATTAATTTAAATACAGAAAGAGGCATTATAGATAAGGAAAAACTCTCGTAAAATTATAAAGACTGTGGAACTACTTATTGTAATGGGTTATGAAGATAAATAATAATCAACTTATCCTCCATGTATGCAGAAGCATGGTTGCATGTATGATATTGTATGTTTCTTAGAGTTCCCAAAAGGTTTCCTTCTCCATTTCTACAGAAACCTTCAACAAGAAATATCAAGGTAATCCCATGGAGTAGCGAAAGAGCAAATAAGATTATAACCAACTTTTCAAAGCTACAGAGTCTCTTTCTTAATTTTTATATTATATTATAAAGGCAACTGGAAAAAAATACATATTCAAAGGAGAAACGTTAACATCATGATGATACTTTAAAGCTTTACCTGGACAGTTGCCTGGGCAGTTGCCAACAGGGAGCCAGTACCCTTCACGTATCTGTAATAGCTTTTTGTAAAACAACAGCAACGCTTTGAATGAGGATAAACAATATCTGTGATCTTTTAAGGATGTAACCCAACAACAATTGACGAGCAGAGAGAGAGAGAGATAAATGACATAAGAAACAGAGGAAGCTGTAGGAATCAACAGGAAGAAGGATACCCATGGCACTTCCCCATCTTTCAATCAGGCTTGATGGAACAAAGAACACATCATTTTCCTCATCACTTCTATCCGATTTTACAGAATCATTAGCATGGAAAGAGTAAGTTGATGAGTCCTTCCGATTACCAAAAGTTCTAAATACTAGAAAATCGTCTACAGGTTGACAAGCTTGAAGCAGCTCATCCCAGTACTCTGGTGACAGCAGTTGTTCCTTTTCCATTGTGCTTTCAGTCTGCCCAAGTAAAGGACCGGGGATCCGAAGAAGCTGATTGTTAAATTCAGGGACTTCAAAGGATAAAGGTTTCCTCTTGGCCTGCAGTAAAGTAATTTCAGTGATTTAAATTTGTGTTTTGCAAAACCCTTCGGGGTGGCCCAGTGGTTTAAGCTTGGGACTTCCATGTTGGAGGTCTCAAGTTCGAAACCCCTTGCCGGCGAAAGCAAGGGGTTTACCTTCTGGGTCGAGCTCGTCGCCCAGGCTTGCCTAGTGTGGGTTACCTCTCCTATGTGCTTTGCGAGCTATTGCATAGGAGTGGGGGTTTTACCCTGTGCGCACCCAAAGGGTAGCGGCTGCGGGTTTCCCTTGTCATCAAAAAAAAATTAAAAAAAAATTGTGTTTTGCAAAATAAATAATTAATAACCATAAGTTGATTGCATTACATACACAAGGAATGAACTAATTATGAAATGAATTTTGATCGCCAATATGCCACAGTTGCATCCTAAATTTACTGAACTCCCATGTCTATTTAGTCTTTAACAATTTGTTTTGATTATTAAAGGTTACTTCATTGCAAATACAGCAACAAGAAAATGCTTTAAAGAAACATACAGAGAGAGCAGCTCATCACGGCTGCAAGTGTAAGGAGCAATCTAACATGGCATCTATATCATTTGCAATTAGCCATGTTACACCCAAAAAAGGTGAAGGAGATACATCTGTACTTCATGCTAATAACAGATTCAATTTTGCTTTCAAAAACTCTTGCATTCCTTTCTTTCCAAATGGTCCATGCAATAGCGGCGGGGATTGAGTTCCAGGTTTGCACTTTTGCCTTTCCCATCCCATTGAAGAGCCAGACTCAGTAGCTCCATTGAGGTCCTTGGCATTACCCAGTTTACTCCCATGATGTTAAGAATGACAAGTGTTGATTATTTAGTTTCCAACTCAGGCAGGTCTTCTGCAATCTATAAGACTGTCCATAAAGTCACCAACACTTTTCCAATACTCCTTTCGTCCCAATTTATGTGGCGATGATTGGGCACACAGGTTAAGAAAGAAAGACAAACTCTTGAAACTTGTGGTCTAGAAAAAGTCATAGACATCTGTGTGGCTATAAATCGTCTCATCAAGAGTAAAATGGAAGTTTATAGTCAAATGATTTCTAAATAAGGAAGTATGATATTCTTTTTGAGACAAACTAAAAAGGAAAGTATGCCACATAAATTGGGACAAACAAAACACTAAATAATTGTTTGTTGCCTATGGGTTTAAGGAACATAACAGGTAAGAACAATGGACTAACATAAGGATAACTCAAGACACTTACATTTTCTTATTAACAAAAAAATTCACAAGGTTTGCATGGTTCAAAACTCAAAATGGATAATGGGCCATTTCTCTACCCTTCTCTGCTTAAAGGCTTTCGTCTGTCACAACGTTTGAACCCTTGACATGGACCTATAACCTATACATTACGCGTTGCCCTCTTACCACCACACCAAATCTTTGGGGGAAACTCAAAACAATTACTTACTTTAGAACAGATCAAGGGCTACATACAACAAGGTAATTAAACCAAGCTATGTGTGGCCTAAAAATAAAACAGTACTGCATTTTTACCTTTAAAATGTTAGTCAACTATGTGACCCAAGTTTTTTTATAAATGAAGCATCCAACTGTATACTAAAATGTAAGATTACTTGTAATGATAATTCAAGCATACTAAAAAATAGGTAACTGAAAAAGGAGTTAACAGAAAATTATCATGTACTGAATGTCATTCAGAGGTTTATGAGGAACCATGTTAGTTACTAGATGTTAAACATTTGACTAAGCTTTCTTATCTGTGCTCGTCTCTGCCCAATATTAACCTTGACTTCGACACTTAGTAATCAAATCAAACGATATACTTTGCTCTGCACAACATGTTTGCTTAAGCACAATGAACTTTAGGTTGTGAAAGATGCAACTTAAAAGTTTCAATATGTTAAATTTAGTTGTTGAGAAGAATCGACAACAATCAGTAGGTAAAACTACCTATCCTTTCCCATTATCTGGGGAAAATAGGAGAACTTTTATTAAAAAACATGCTGGTTAGCTTCATAAGCCAAAGAGGGGAAATGACCAAGTTCTCCCAATTTGTTTAATTGTTTTCTTTGTGCTCCTCAGTGATCTTTCCCCACAAAAGACTTCGTCTTTATTGAGGAAATTTCAGTCAGTTCCCATAATGCATCTCAATCATTTCTCATCAATCATATAAGTGTAATCCATCAAACAATTGACTATACATCAATCAAAAACTAGTTGGGTTAGGTATATGAAGTTCTTTGTATTCCGTTCTACTCAGCTCATTTTATTTCAACACATCAATTAATAAGCGTAATTCAAATATTAACAACATCACGGATAGACAACTATTTAAAAAATAAAAGATGTCCAGAACATGCGCAATGAATGAAAACATACATGCGATGAAGATAGACACTAGTCCTTTTTATTGATAAAAATCCAAAGAGGAAGACATAGAGACATACCAAGCAATAATAACGAGGCCGAGAATATGGCAGTCCAAATTGCAGTGGACTCAAAATAAATTCTTGTGTAACAAAATTATTCTTTTCCAATATATCGACCAATATCACATGGGTATCAGAAGTCTGCAATGAAGGAAAAAGGCTTTATATATATTCCAAGATGACCATCTGCCCCAATATAGCATAAGACAGTTGGATAAAATAAGGAAAAACATAGGTGGTAGAAGCATGGATTGGGAAAGACACAAACCTCAAATCCTACAACATTTTCCACAAAAAGATATGATGGAGGCTGTAATAACTGTGGTACAAGTTCCAGAATTTTAAGAAAAGATGATGCACGTGCATCACTAGAACCTTTCTGGAGTCCTGACACAAAAATGTAACAAAAAGGTTTCAGTTAATATGGCCATAAGAAGAAGAAGAAAGAAAAGTGAAATGGGGGAACACGGTTGCTGGCCTGGGCACCACGATTATAAAAAAATGGGGGAATGCAATTCATCACCTTGTCGAGTATATGGCTGACAAGGAGGAGAAAGTAACCAAGCATCAGCATTGTAGCTGTCAAGATCAGCGGCATTCAGAGTCTGAATGTTACCCTATTGTCACCCAAATATATAAACTTTATCAATACTAGTTAAGTATCATAAAAACATTTGAAACTACCAATGGATAAGCAAATTCTCAGTGAAATTCTTTTTTGACAAGTATAAATTATCAGTAACATTTGTATAACATTCATAGAGTAAAATGCTCCCTCCATTTCAAACTGAGAGTCCACAATATTTTT
This sequence comes from Solanum acaule, assembly GCA_036250505.1. Classification (NCBI taxonomy): domain Eukaryota; kingdom Viridiplantae; phylum Streptophyta; class Magnoliopsida; order Solanales; family Solanaceae; genus Solanum; species Solanum acaule. The sequence goes on along the minus strand of JAJOOR010000887.1, from coordinate 31,178 downwards.
TCCATGTGAGACTAAAAAAGTAAACACTTCATGCATGGTAAAAAACTCACTTTTACTTCTCTTCATACAATGTTTTCTCCACTTACTATGTATAAAAAAAATGGAACCTAAAAAGCTTAGGTATGCCACATGTTCCTTCAATAAATACTGAATAATTCAAATTTTCAACTGCAGAGACAAACAAAAATATTATTATATCCACAACTATATATGTTTTATTACTGAACAATGCTTATTGGTCTTAGAATGAAAATATTACTCCATTCAAGTCCAACAAACTGAATAATCTTGTATCTGAATACCCCGACAGGATTCTGTATTTTCTCCATTGAGTTTTCATCGACAGAATAAAGACTGGAAAAGCTACTCCCACAATCCTAATTTACATGAAATTCTTCACAATTTGATACGTTCAAAATGTAGAATACCATTTCACTAATAAACACTTCTATACAAACTTTCAACACTTAAAATTCAATAAATTTTAAAAACTTCCAGCTTTGATATGATATCTTCTCCACTAAATTTACACTAGCTAAACTAATGTACCAAACTTAGTATCATAAAACGAGACTGAGTACAATTTCGACAATGGGCGAGAATCAGTAAAAGTAAATTAATTGTTAAACAAAGCAATTATGCGGTGATTTTTTTTTCTCAAACACCTGAAAAGGCCGGTGACCGAAGTTGTGCTGGTAAACGTCATTAGCGACGTCGTTTATGTCGAAAGCTTCCACAACAGTGGCGTTGACGGCGGCTTTAAGCAGAGAATACCGCAAGCCACCAATTCCACTGTAGAACTCCAGCACTCGCCATGGATTTCTAGAAACTTCCGACTCCATCAACTAGCTATAGCCAACAATATAGTAAAACTGAAAGGGATTCACAGCTTTGCAGTATTTGTCCCGGCACAAGCAAACTACCGTCGGCGGGCGATGTTCTGTAATTGTTAAAGAATTTTTAACTCATTTGTGTCCCTTAAGTTTTAGAATTCATCTGTTTTGGTCCTTACTACGACAACTTTTGGATGGTTGTTAAAAGGCCCAACATATACACAACCCCTCTAACTTGTACTTATTTTTCATTTTGACACTTTATTTTACCCTTATTCCATTTAGACGCTTCAACTTTATTTTTCATGTACCACTTAAACACAAAATATTAATTTTATGATTTCTTTGTTTTTAATTATATTCTTCAATTGTAGTTTTTCATTTTAAAAATTGGCATTTGTCTGTTAGTTTTCATAAAAAATAATAATTAATAATTAACGGATGAACTTCAAATTTTTTAAAAAAAAATCAATAATTGTTTTGAGAGTTTCTCTATATTTTAGTGTGAAAAATAACCGACGAATGTATGTCCTTTTTTTAAAACAATCAATTAAATTAAATAATAACACTTTTTTTTTTCATATCCAAGCTATCTGGATTTAACTCAAACTAGATTTCTAATTTTTAATTCAACGGGTAAAAAGAATTCATCTTCAATACGAGTAAAAAGAAGACTCTTGTTCATTGCTAATAACACTACTAGAGAAAACGTTGAAACTAGATAGACTTTGTTGGATTGTCGTTGATTTTTTTAAGAAAGAAAACAGACACTTTCATTGAATATTTTTCACGCAAAAATACAAAGAAACTCTCAAAAAATTGTTATTTTAAAAAATCAATTTTCATCAGTCAATCTTTATTTTGTTTTACAAAAACTAATAGGCAAACATTGATTTTTTTAAATGCAAATTGTAGTTGAAGAGTATATTTAATAATAAGGAAATCATAAATTAGTATTTTGTGTTTTAAATGGTATAAAAAATAGAGTTGAAGGGTTAAAATGAAACAAAGCTAAGATAAAGTGTCAAAATGAAAAATGAGGGCAAGTTAGAGGGGTTATGTATATGTTTGGCCTTGTTAAAATGTTTTAACTGGTGGTTAGTTTAAGAGTTAATTTTCATGCTTAAATTATTGAGTGTAGAATTGATTACTTGAATCTCACTTTCATTAGTAACTAATGAAATTGTCCGCGCTACACGCGGTATTTATAAATTTATTTAATTGATAAAGAATTGCAAAATAAATAAATAATAATAATAATAATAAATAAATAAATAAATATATATATATTATATATATATATGAATAAAAGTGTCACATAGTTTTCGAGGAAAAATCCTTTCATAAGAAAAAAGAAAGAAAAAGAATGTGTAACATACAAGCCTTGTAGCCTGTCCTTTGTTACGCATATTTTCTCCATAAATAATTTAATTATTAAAAATTAATAACTGTTATTTAGTTAACATATTTAGATGTAATTTTGATTTTTACATAATAAGATACACATTTAAATTCAAAAGAATTTAGAGAATTTTAGTCCAAGAGAAGGCAATCTGAAAATCAAAAGTAACAATTAGGGGAAGATTAGAAACGGAAGAAAAGAATTGCATGTCATGTTTAAATAAAATCATTAAAAGCTAATATCATAGAAATCTATACATTAAAAAAGAAAATGGAAGTCCGGAAATTGATATAACAACTAAATCAAAGTTGTGTTAATGGAAATAAGATGTAGATTTAGTGATCACAATAATAATTTCTATTTGTAGTCATTTTTAAATAAATTATTTAATGTTCAAAAGATATTTATTCATGAAATTATAGATATCCATCCACGCATTAGCTAATTTTATATTACGAAATGCCTTTTAAAGAAGGAGATTGGATCAATACATCATGCTCCCACCATAGTCCTTGAAAAATTGTTTGGTTTGCGGACAAAGTTATTTTGAAATTATAATCCTACCTAAATTTATATCTCAAATAAATAGACTATAAATTAATTTCAAGTTCGATCCTAGATATTCTACCTTATTCTTGTAACAAACGAATGATTTATAACAATTGTCAAATAAGAAAGGAGCGTGAGCTCTAAATTCTCCAACTTTCCACTGATAAGAAAGTCTAATCAAGCATAAAACTTCACATTAAAACTAACTTACACATGCAAAGAAACATATTAAAACTAAAAGAGGAGGAGAAAAACCAATTATAGATAACAACTCATTAATTACAAAGGTAAAGATTAAAAAAAAAGAAATCTATATAGATTTTTTTCGTCACACCTAACTTCATAAATTTTTATATCTAAACAAAAGGTTTAACTAACATGATACCAAGCATCAGAACTATGTTTGTACCAAAATTATAAAAAAAAAAAAAGAAAAAAAAGATAATGCATAAGAACTGCGTTGTATAAATTTATTGAAAATGAGAAAGAACTGTCATAAGAATAACGACTAAACATTTAGGCATGTAAATATCAATATTAAATTTTGTCTATATCCTACTTCAAAAACTACCTTGAAATTACTTGTACTTGAATTGAAACAAATAATAACCAAAATCATCACAACCACATGAAATTCATTTTTTCATGTTTCTGAAAAATTCAAAGAGTACAACAATAATCCATAAGTCCTATTTCACTAAAAAATAAATAAATGTGGTAGTTTTGGTTGAATTTCTGATCTTTGAAGAGCTTCTTGGTCCCTTCTCCTCTTCTTTTGTTAAGTATAGAACAAAATCATTCTTCGTCGAGCAAAATCACTCTTTCTTGATCTGAGATTGACTCGCACAATAAAGATCTAAAAAATTTAGCAATACGAAGAATGTTGTTATGAATTTGAATTTTGAATAGTGACTTTGAGAATTTTTGGTTTTCAAAATATATATACACAATTAAATACTACTCGGTCCTAATTAAAAAACTGACAATTAAATATTATTATTTAATACAGTAATAAAACGGTAGAATGTGATAATTAAGCAGGTAAATGTTTTAATTGGATTGGGGAGAAGGCCAAAAGACATGTCATAATTGGGTTGTTACAAAGAAGAAGGCAAGGGGCTGTTATAACTTATGTGTACCGCTTTAAATTAAGCAATGAATATGTGGTAATTGCTTTCAGTTAGATGGTAAGAAATAGTTATTTTATTTGATAGGAAAAATATTTTAAAAAATGTTAAAAAAGGAGAAAATAAAAAAATAGATTTCTTTGCCTTAGAAAGCGCCACATAAGCATGTTTAACATCCAGCTTTATATATATATATATATATAGATTACTAAAAGTATGTTTGAATAGGCTTATTACTTTTGACTTATAAACTAAAAGTCATAACTTAGATTTTTGACTTAATTATTTTTATATTTCTAGCTTAAAAATAAAATAAATCAATTTAAACATGGTCTAATCTTAATATAATTTATCTCAAAATTAGTAATAAAACAAGTATAAGACGGTTCAATTTTTTTTATCACAAAACAATTTATACTCGTTTATCATACCAAATGACCCCTTAACAGCTTGTTGGGAATTGGATGATTGTTATCTATTTATTGTCTTGTATTATGTTGTGTAAATATAATATTTGTTTTAATTGTTCTAAAATTTTACTTAAATTTATTGTTATATAATGAAACATTCGACGAGCCAGATCGGTGGATGACCCGATTTTTTTAAAAGGGAGCAAAAGGACACCATTTTTGGGGATTTAGGGTTTATTGTGCTTCTGACTTGTAGGGGTCTTAGCGTTGGCAAACTAGCTAAAAATGAAAGCTTTACTCCCTTCTTCTTCGCAGATTCCTCCATGGCTAATCCTCTATTGCAGACGCCATTTATGCATTTCTTCAACCTCATCTTCACTAATTCAACAACCAAAAACTCCTCAACCTCCACCTCCAGACTCAACAACCAATTCTCTTGATACTGACCATTCTTGTGGCAGACCCAATTCGGAAGATGGTAAGGTCACCAAGAATCATGTCGTTGATGTTCTTCTTAGTCACAGAGATGACCCTGATTCAGCTTATAGGCACTTCCAAACTGCTAGACTCCAAAGGGGTTTTCTATATTCTAAATCTGACCCTTTCTTTGTTCTGCTTCACATATTAGTGAATTCTGCAATGCATCAGCATAAAGCTCGACGTTTGCTTGATTATTACGCTTCTAGTGACTCCGGTCCGTCTGCTACTGTTATTTTTAATGGTCTAGTGAAGTGTGGTAAGACTTTTGATTTTGAGTTAAATCCTAAGATTTTCAATTTCTTGATAAGTAGTTGTGTGAAAGCTAATCGATTGAATGATGCTATTGATTGTTTCAATGGGATGTTGGAACATGATATAATGTTGTGGATACCAATTATGAACACTCTTTTAAAGAAATTGGTGAGGCAGGACATGGTTGGAGTAGCAGGAGATTTGTATACTGATATAGTGTCGAGAGGAACTCATTATGATTGTCGGACTGTTCATATTTTGATGGCGGCTTGTCTCAGAGAAGGGAAAATGAAGGAGGCTGTGAAGCTTTTAGAGGAGGCTAAGATGAGTGGGATTAAGTTTGATGCAGGATTGTATAGCTGTTGGGTTTATGTTGCTTGTAAGGAGCAGAATCTAAGTTTAGCATTGAAGTTGTTGGAGGAGATGAAATGCGGGGGTTGGGTTCCTTCCGAGAGAACGTATACAAACATAATTTCGGCTTGTGTGAAACAAGGGAATATGGTCGAGGCATTGAGGCTCAAGGATGAAATGCTTAGTAATGGCCATCTGATGAACTTGGTGGTTGCAACAAGTTTGATGAAAGGGTATCATCTGCAGGGGAACTTATCAAGTGCTTTGGATTTGTTTGACAAACTGGTCGAGTATGGACTCACTCCGAACAAGGTGACATATGCAGTTTTAATAGAAGGTTGCTGTAAAAATGGGAATGTTGAAAAAGCAGCATTAGTTTACAGGCAAATGAAACTTGCAGGTATTAAGTCTAATGCTTATGTTGAAAATTCATTGATAAAGGGATTTTTGAGTGTTAACTTGTTAGATGAAGCAATGAATGTGTTTGATGGGGCAATAAATTCAGGGACGGCCAATGTTTTCGTTTACAATAGTATAATAGCATGGTCGTGTAAGAAGGGTCAAATGGATAAAGCTCAAAACACATGGGATAAGATGGTTGCGAATGGAATTTTACCTACTATAACTTCATACAACAATATTATTCTCGGAAATTGCAGAAATGGGAATATGGACAAAGCATTGGATTTGTTCTCTCAGTTGCCAGAAAGACATTTGAAAGCTAACGTTGTAACATATAGCATTTTGATTGACGGGTATTTTAGAAAAGGTGACGCTGATAAAGCTGAGAACATGTTTGATCAAATGGTCTCTTCAGGAATTTCTCCTACTGACTACACATTCAATACTGTAATCAGTGGTATGTCTAAGGTTGGCAAAACATCAGAGGCAAAAGATTTGCTTAAAAAGATTGTGGAAGGAGGAGACCTCATTCCAACATGCATGTCTTACAATAGTCTAATCGATGGATTTTTGAAGGAAGGTGATGTCAGCTCAGCTTTGGCTGTTTATAGAGAGATGTGCAATAGTGGTATTTCCCCAGATGTTGTCACTTACACAACTTTGATTGATGGGTTATGCAAAAGCAATAACATTAATCTAGCTCTAAAACTGCTGAAGGAGATGAGAAATAAAGAAATTAAGTTAGATGTCATTGCATATGCTGTTCTTATAGATGGGTTTTGCAAAAGAAGAGACATGAAAAGTGCTTCTGAACTTTTTGATGAAATCCTTCAAGTTGGTATCTCTCCTAACCTATTTGTTTATAATAGCATGATGAGTGGGTTTAGAAATGTAAATAATATGGAAGCAGCACTAGTCTTGCGTGATAAGATGATCAATGAAGGTGTTCCATGTGATCTGGAAACATACACCACATTGATTGATGGGCTTTTGAAGGATGGAAAAATAGACCTGGCGTCGGATTTGTTTACTGAGATGCTTGGAAAGGGTATAATGCCTGATGACATCACATATACTGTTCTTGTACATGGTCTTTCCAATAAAGGTCAGGTTGAGAATGCACACAAGGTCTTAGAGGAGATGTGTAAAAAGAGTATGACTCCTAGTGTTCTGATTTATAATACGCTAATTGCTGGATACTTCAAGGAGGGAAATTTGCAAGAGGCATTTAGGTTGCATGATGAGATGCTTGACAAAGGTCTTAAGCCTGATGATGCGACCTATGATATTCTTATAAGTGGAAAGTTGAAAGATAATAGTTTGGGTCGTGGTAGTTCAATGCCACAATGAACCAGATACCCTCTAGCAATTTGTTGACGAGATTCATTGGCTGTCAATGCTGTCTGCAAGGTAAGGTGAACTTGGTAACTAGTTGTTGCAGTGAATTAAGTTAGATGCCAATGAGATTTGGCTTCACTATGACCATTCATTTCTATGTCTCTTAGGTCGACAACTTTAATGCTTGGGGTCCAGTGAAGTGCTTTCTCTTCGTCATCTTGAGTCCCTCGAAAGTATGAATTCTAGTTCATCTTTCTAAGTTTTCAGCTGTTTCAATGATTCATGATTTCATTGAATGGTATTATCTGATTTAGATATGAAATTGAGTCTTCAAAAACCTTGAAATTGAATCCATGAGTTCAGGCTGTCAGATAAATGTTGGTGAATAAGTAAAAATCTGGATCTTTTTCTTTTGGTTGGAAATTAACAGTTTAATTTGGATATATTCGACGTGTGATGGTGCATTGTTTTATTTGGACTTTATAGAAAGATGAATTCTTGATGACCTTTTTGATAGGTAAGCTTATTCTTATTAACCTAGTGCCACCATATTGTGCTGGATATTACAGAGGAGATTGAAGTATAAGTAAGCTCCCTATTTTTCAGCCGAGAAGCTGCGGAAATCAAATAAGATATCTACCCATTTACTATCTCCATCTTACACCAAAAATCTGGAGAAAGAAAGACTTCTTATTTTTAAGCTATGAATTATTGGACATCCTCTGGATTTGCTTGCGGGATATCTCAAATCTCTTTCTTTCCAAATGATCCCCTTAAACAGGGTGGGATAGCATCCCAAATCTTCCTTATGGCTTTGTTTAGTCCTTTCCTTGTCCAGCTATGCAGTTGCTCCTGCTGTATTAGGTGTTACTCATCTTACTCCATATGTAGTAAGGAAGACATCGCCACAGTTCTGATGCCTTTTGCAGTGTTGGAACAAATGATTGCTATCTTAAGCCACCATTCTTTCTTTTTTTATGACCGTGGTGTCCGGGCCAATTTTTGTGCACCTCGGCTAATTCCACGGGATACCTGCCACCTTCCATCAGCTATAGGTACCAGGTAACTCTGACCACCAAGGCTAGGACAGATGGAAAGAATCATCTAGTGTTTTTTTGTCTTCACTGATCTTAAGCCACCATTCTACAGAGGTATGATTCCCCTCCAGTGAAATTTGCCAAGTCAGGGCTGCCTCATAAGACACCACCTGACATAAGCAAAGCCCCTTAATATAGAGCCCTGTTCCTCCAAATTCTCTTCCAAGGCCATTGACCATGTTGGTCAGCAGTATGTAGCAGATTTTTTACACTGAATTTTTTGTTTTGTAGTGAGTGATGAATACTCAAAGTTTTGGGGCTTATATGATCTTGTTCCACAACGGAAATTTCATTGTGTTATGCAACTCTTTCTTATGCTAAAAGAACTTTACTGATTGAGGGCCTTCCACAATTTGTTGGTTCGTTGAGTTATTTTACTATCCCCCACCCCCTCTTCCATTCCCAACGCTTGCACAAATTTTATGCTCCTTTGAGACCAAGCAATTTTGCTATGCTCTCTCTCTCTCGCTCTCTCTCTCTCTCACACACACACACACACACACACACATACACACACAGATCCTTCTTGCTGTTTGCAAAATCATGATGTAACTAGATACACACCTTCTTGGGGGGAGTCTTTTAAAAAGAATAAACAACATTCCTTCGTATTAATAATCGAGTCTCGTGTCTGACCATTTTTTACTCTAGGTTGAAAGCCTGATATGAGAAAAACTCAAAAAGATGTGATCATAAAGAGTTCAACCATCTTGTCAAGCCTTTTGCTGAAGTATGAGAAAAAAGACAAACATGAATTATCGGTTTCTCTGGGAAATAAGGAGGGTGAGACTTGCTGTTTTGTTTTTCATCTTTACGTAGGGAAGTTCTATTATCCCCTCTTATATATTTCTGTAAGACTGGAAATGAGGTTGCAAATAATTTTTCCTTGTTAGGCATAGGAGTGGTTGAAAAAGCTGATGAAATTGATTTGCAGATGATTACCCTTTTCACTTAAACAGGGAGACCTGACCTCTCTTTTTACAGCTTTTAGTCCTGCCTAACTTTGTGTAAGTTCATGCACAGGTATCTGAAGAGTCTCAAAGAGGCAGCGTTACCTGATTTCACTTCGTCTGTGAAGGCTACACGGGTAAATAAGTACTACATTGAAACATTTACTTGGATCTCTTGAAATTTTGAAAAGCAGGCTGTAGAGGCTTCCACTGAATTTTGCGCTTTCAAAGCAAATTTGGTAATTGGTCCAGGGATGCATCACATTTCTGCTTCTCATGTAATCTCAACTGAACTTGTGAACATCACTGCCCTTGACACTCAACTGTATTCTCTCCTGAAGAGGAGGGTAGAAGTGGTGAACTATTTATGAGAAGATATGCCAGTGATAGTCTGTAAATGTCCATAGGCGAATGAGTTGTGTGCGCAAAACATGTAAATTGAGGTTTAAACCATTAGTATAGGATTCTGTGAACAATTAGACTTTGTTTTGGACCTGAAATGTCCGTCCAATTTACTTTATCAAAAAAGAGAATAAAGTCTCCAACTCTCCAAATTAAGAAATGAGGAAAGATGAAGAATGAAGCTTGTACATCTTTTCTTTGTCCATTGGGTAGAATGTTCAGTTTGTTTGCTCAGAATTTACTTTTCCATTGTCACAATACAGTGAGCAATATTTCCAACTGGATATAAAAGGACTGATCGTGACGTAAGGAATAAAATCTCCAGATAAATACTTATGAGCAAAATGCTGGATGTAAGCAGTTATGGCAAGTCTCAATAACCATATTAATTGCATTGTTAATCAAGAATGTCTAGAAATCCTCAGCTTGCTGCTGGTGTGAATGAAGATGCGGATGCTATGCATCAGAATTATTGTTTTCATATCGTCCAAGTATTATGTTGAGTTAGGCACCCCATCTTTGTGGTATAAGCCAAACCAATATGAGTTTGAGTAGGAGAATGGTGTCAAGTTAAGCAGGGATTCTTTTGCAAATTCAAAGATGAAAAGCTGCATATCATCGATGTGGATGAAGGAGGGGAGGGGAACGGTGTTTTACTCTAGAAGATCAAGATATTTCGAGAATTCTGCAAGAACACATTTGCATAGACTTTGTTTCACTAAAGCCAAAACCGAAACTTTCCTGGAGATTTTTTCTATTTTTCATGATGCATGATATATTGTTTATGTAATTGCTAAGCAAAGGTTCCAATAATTAACATTTATAACAATTTACTTTGAATAAAAGCAGAGATGAATGATATTATTAATTATTGAGTTACACAAAAAAAAAAAAAAACTAAGTAATTCTGTAAATAACTTGTGTTCATGTGAGTTGAACAGGTGGGAAATAAGGAAGACATTTACTGGTAAGACAAGCATTCCAAGTACTAAAGCAACCAACTCCAGGAGTAGTAGTGCAACAGGAACAATTAAAACCCATATAGTTGAAGGGTTCACATCCATGGTTTGTTGTCAAGTTTGCTATTGGAACCACTGGTCCTGGACCATCTTGAGGCCTACAAGGGTCCTTTGCACCTGCCATGTCATCACACAAGAAATTATAAGTAATTTACCATCGTAAGAGGGGTTACTCAGATTGTAAGTACTCTCCACCTTCAATCCTAAAGTTGAGGATTCGAGTCATCAAAACAGCTAGAATGTGGGAGCTCTCAAGGAGAGGTAAAACAAAAATGCTCCAATGATGACTATTTCTAGGGCTGAAACACGAGATCTTTGATTGAGGGTGAAAGAGTACTTTGTCACTCAAAAGATGTCATTTTGTTAATATAAAATAAAAAGTTAAGCACACAAAAGCTGATTATAGAATATTCTATTGGAAAAAATAAGTGTTTCTCTCTCAAACAACTAAAAGCTTCGATTGACTTTTTTTTTTACTTATAAATAAAAAATCATACAAATTCAAACTTATGACTTTTGGTTTATTTTTATTATTTTAACATAAAATCAAGTATTTATATTCACTTTTTTAATTCATCCAAACACCCCAATAATACTTAAAAACTATTTTAACTTAAAAACACTTAAAATAAGCTAATCCAAACAAGCTCTAACTCTTTTTTTTTTAAATTCACTTGATAATTACTCATGATCGTCACAAAAATAATTCAAATTTAAGTGTTGACACGATGGTTCATTCAAATAACTAAAATAAAAGAATTAAGTCCTATCAACGAGTAATTCGTTTGTTAATTTTGGTTGAAGAGTTTTATAATTACTTTAATAGATATACAACTTGTCAAAACCACACAAAAAGGTAATATAAAGTGGACCCTTATAAAATTAAATAGAAGTTGAATATACCTTCGTATAAAGCCAAAAAGGTGAAAAACACACAGCAAACCACAAATAAGAAACGAAGGGCCATGTTGAATTAGAAAACCAATGGGTAGTACTTAGTAGTAAGTTTTTTCTTGAAAAAATGTTATTTTTCAACCTCTTTTTATAGAGATTTCAACTTATTGGTCAATAATTTTAGGGATGTAGTGAATAAGTTTTTTCCCTAATTTGGCTGGTAATATTTGACTAATATTCAACCTGCCTTTAAAAAAAAAGATTTCCCTATCATTTTTCTATTAAAATTTGTTAAAGCACATTAACATTTATCAAGATTAGTCTCTTATTATGCGCTTTGTGCATGCACCCTATAGTAACAATACACGATTTCAAAAATCAATAAATAATGTTATAAAAAAATTCTTGATTTTTGAATTTTATTCTTAAAAAAAAAAAGATTTCTAGCATATTTTCATGCAATGCTCATCATAAGTTGATTATTTAATTGAATTATTTTATTAATTAACACACACAAATGTGTGTTTTAAAGCACTCATTTTTTCTTTTTTTTTATCATTTTTTATTAATAGATTTTACACTGGATAGAATAGTCATTTACACTTTGTTTGGGGTTGTTACGTTTTTCATAATGCATCGTGTTGTATTATATTGTTTTAGTGAATATATCATTTGGATATATTATATCGTTTTACGTCGTACATAATGTCACACGTCAATAACGTAACTTGGAAGACAAATCTACAAGAAAAGTAGGGTAAGAGATAGACTTTGTGTTCCTCTTTCAAGTTTCAGCGAGAGGTAGTTTTGTACCATTTTCAATAGTTCGAGAGTAGTTTAAGCCCTTTTCCGTTTTAAATTTTAAATATTTTTCTCAACTTATGAGAAAACAAGGGAGAAAAATGAGGAAAATAACAATGATATTCATATAGAAATAAGTAGTTCAATAGAAAATGATTTAATTAATATGTACCTATACTGCATTTTTCTTTCGTGTAAACCCAAAATTCAAAATAAAAAATGAAATTAACATTTTCTTAATTTCTCATATCACCACCTCCACCCCACCATGATAATAATTAAAAGAATATGAATATATAAGTCATTTCAAGTTGGAGTTTCTGATATTCTAATTAAGAATAAAAGGTTTAAAAAAATGAGTGAATAAACAAGACAATTGGATAATTGATAGAAAAAATTGTATCAATAAACAATAATAATAATTTTTAGAAGGACAATCAGGCGGGACGAGTATGGATTTTAGTTGGATCCCCAGTTATGAATTAGGTCATAATAAATTGAGAGTTGATTTAAAATAGGCCAATAGAAAAATATCATGAGATTAATAGCTTTTGAATATTATTTTCAAGTGAATCGGGTTAAAATATGAATCATACAGTAAAACCTCTATAAATTAATACTCGGTAAATTAATAATCTCTCTAAAATAATATTTTCCTCCGATCCCAACTTGGGCAAATGGAAAATATCACCAAATTCGATAAGATAATAAGATAATATATTTTCAGAAGACCCCTATATAAATATATGGTCCCATCAATATTATAAATTAATAATTCTTTAAAAGTAAAAATATATCTAAGACAATTTAGTGAAATATGATTCTATTGTGTTCTATTTTTTCTTAAAATTTAAATCTAGTGAAGCTCATCTCTAACTTTTCTAATTGCATCCAAGAGGTCCGGTGCTGTCTATCCAAACTGCACCACAAAATTGTGAAGAATTCTAGATGTGAATAGTGCTTCCTTATGCATAACTGGTTTCAAGGGTATAGTATCATATTCAACTTCATCATCTACATTGCTTTTTCCGATCATATCCATAATTTCTTCTAAACTCTAGACCTCTGAACATGTATCACTTTCACCCAGATAATCCAACAGGTTATTGACATCCATATTATTGTGGTAACCGAGATCATTAATCATGACCTCAAGTTCATGAATGACGTTTTCACAAGTGGGTTCATTCAAATTCTCTGAGATAGCATCCCCTGAACGAATATTGCAATGTGTTTGATATTGTACCTTGACTAACTTTCAAATGAAAGTTTTCATTAAGCCATGACTGTAAATCTTTTTGAGTGCATGTGGAATGATCTCTTTTGTACTCACATAAAGCTTTACGTATTTGATATGTTAGTGTTGATTTTGTGACACCTTTTAAATGAGAAGCCATTTTTGGATATGGTTTAAAGAATTTTTCTATGTTGCTTAAATAGTTTTTTTTCTCACCATCATACATCGAATATTTTAAATAAAAATACAATGAATAATAATTGATTATTAAAAAATAATGAACATTATGTATAATTTTACAATGAATGATTGAATTCTTGAATTTCTTTACAATGAATCATTTAACAAAAAAATATATTACAATGAATCATACACATACATTGTACTTTATGTATAATAAATTTAATATGTATGTGAAAACAATAAATATGATACATAGATAAGTAAGATACAATGATTTTGATGTATTCATTGTACTTTATGTATAATAATTTTTTATGCGAAATCAATAAATATGATGCATAAATTAGTAAGATACAATGATTTTGATATAATCAAAATTAACCTTCATTAAATCTCAAACCATTCTTTAAATTAATAAATATTAATTTATTAATTAAATAATATCTCTATAAAATAATAAATTTTCATGGTCCACCTATATTAATTTATAGAGGTTTTACTGTATATCGTTTTTAGTATTTATTTGAGAAAAGTTTGAATTTGAAATAATCAGACTAGACAACATAATAAATAAATATTTAATAATTTTACTTTGAGATATTTGTTAAAAATAAGGGCAATGAGCTAAAAGGTTAATATCGAGGGTATTTTCGAGCCAAAAAATTGATGCCAGGTGTATTTGAAGACCGAAAGATAGATATAGAGTGATATTATACCAATTCAAATAGTTGAAAGACATTTTAAACCCTTCTCCGATATATGTATTAATGTATTTTGACAAATAAAATAACAAAATTAGCATCAAAACTAATTTATAAAAATATTTTAACCTCACTAATAGTTATTTTACTTTATTGGGAAAAATGTCTGAAATATATCTGAACTTTGATCGAAATTGCTGCTACAATACCGAACTTTGGAAATGACCTTTTACCCCCTGCACTATTTAATAGTGTATTGAAAAGGTATATATGTGCTCACACGGACATCATAAATATTGCATCATTATAAATATTAATGTGTCCACGTGGGCACATATATACCTTTAAAATACACTATTAAATAATGTAGGGGGTAAAGGTCCTCCATAAAGTTTGGTATCGTAACAACAATTTCGGTCAAATTGGAGTATTTTTTAGACCCTTTTCCTTACTTTATTTAAAATTCGAGAAATTTGACCGATTAATTATATCAAAAATTAGGTGTCAAAGAGATCCTTTGCAAAATTTATTCGAAAAGTTACTCCGTTTCTAGTACAGTACGTTTCTATTTAGTTATTGAACTTATTGAATGATTTTTCTTTTAATGGTATTTTTAAAAATATACATTTGACTAACATAAAACAAAAATTAAGTAAATATTTCCTCCGTTCAACAATAGTTGTCCACTATACTATTTTGAGATGTCCAACAATACTTGTCCACTTTATAAAATTAATGGATAATTTTACACTTAGGAGTCGTTTGGTTGGGAACAAGTTATCCTAGGATTAGTTATATATACTGGGATAACTTATCCCATCACTATGGTATAAATGGTGAGATAAGTTATCCCAAACATGACAACCAAAACAAGACACAAATAATATATCTCATCACTATTTATTTTTGTCCGTCACACCAAACGACCCTTAATTTCTAATTTATCCTTATCATTAATTATAGTTATTTCTCTATTACATTTTTCAAAATATTGTGTTATTATATTTAAAAGGTTATATAGTAAAATTACGTTTCTATTTATAGTTTTTTAAGAAGTGTGCAAAGTCAATAGTGAACAACTATTGATGGACAAAGTGAATAATTCATGTCAATTCATCAAATTAATTAATCAAAATAAATTTATTCATGTTCAAAACTTGACTTTAGAAGAATACTTATTATATAATACATAAACTTACACAATTTCTTAAAAAATGTAAAATCTAAAATGATGATAATTAAATAGAAACGAAGAAAAAAAAAACCGCAAAAGTTGTGTATGGCCCATCAAACGAACCCTACATTCTTCCATTTAAGTTGAGGGGTTATACAAGAATCATTTCTCCTTGCTGCCCTAAAGTTTGAAGCAAAATTTCTCTGTCCCGCTTTCAACAGCAAAGTCTGGTACCGCCGGCAGCTGATATGGGTAGTTCTTCTAATGGCGCCGCCCCTAACAACAACGTAGACAAGGGCGTCGATTATGCTAACTATTTCTGCACTTACGCCTTTCTCTATCACCAAAAAGAGATGCTCTCTGATCGTGTTCGTATGGATGCTTACTATAATGCTATTTTCCAAAACAAACATCATTTTGCTGGAAAGGTAAACGGTTTATGTAACTTGTATCTTTGTTTCAAGTCGTTCTGTCAATGTGCATGTTTGATTTTCTAACTACATTTTTCCAGTTAATATTTATGCTAACCTAGCTTCTAGTTTCCTTTATTGACTGTGATAACTTGCTATGTTACCTAGTTTCGATGTAAGTTCAGTATTGAGTTTCTCTGTAAAATTTGTATGTATGATGCTGATTTTCTCAAAAGCAGGTAACTTCGTTTTGGCAGTTTCTCAGACTGTCTGGCCCCGAGCTTTTAAAATCAGTTTATTTTGAAAAAGTGCAGAAAGTGTTTTTCGAAATAGTTTATGATTTTTATATGCATACAAACATTCAGTTTATTTTGAAAAAGTGCAGAAAGTGTTTTTCAAAATAGTTTATGATTTTTATATGCATATAAACATCAGAAAGTAGCTGGTACTAGCTTGATTGAGTAGCCAGAGGAAAAAGCTGTACTTCTCAATTTGCTATTGATTCGACAAACCATTGCACATTATAAGCTTCACATACAATTTCTTTTGTTGACTCTTGATTGAATGGTTGCACTGAACTACATTTGTGCTATTAATACTTTCACTAAGATCTTGAGTTGTAGATTGGGATTAATTTAGCTGGAAACTGGTTTAGGCTGTTTTGGATGTAGGGACAGGGAGCGGCATATTGGCATTATGGTCTGCACAAGCAGGTGCAAGGAAAGTTTATGCAGTCGAAGCCACCAAGATGGCAGAACATGCTCGTGAACTTGTTAAAACCAATGGATTTGAGCATGTTGTTGAAGTGATTGAGGGGTCAATGGAAGATATCACTCTGCCGGAGAAGGGTTGGTCTTGAAATTTCTTATTATTCCCTTTGGAAACAAAGCCAGTATTTTATTGTAGCAACCATTGACGTGTCTCTACAATACTGCTGTCTTGAATTCTAATTGAATAAATCGTGCTGTGCAGTTGATGTAATCATTTCAGAGTGGATGGGATACTTCCTTCTACGTGAATCAATGTTTGACTCAGTTATCTGTGCTCGGGATCGTTGGTTGAACCCAGATGGAGTTATGTAAGAGTCACAGCCTGTAAATATTACCAATATTTATTACAGTTTCTTTTATCAATATTATTGCATTTCCTAGACTTTTGCTCGTCTAATAACCTCTGCATTTCTCACTAGTCATAAATGTACTGAAACTTTGGTTTGGTATATTTTGAAGTAATGCGTATGCACTTCTAATCTGGTTGGCTCTTATCACCAGCCATCTGCAGGGAATCATTTTCTCAAAGATATGGCGTGTTTAAGTTACATGTAGTGCCTGCTCCATCCTGCTCTGTAGATAAACTATATATCTAGATTTTGTTCGAACTTTCAGATTTACATACTTACCTAGTTGGTGACCTCAATAGCTTTACCGTGATTAAATTAGTGAATCATTTTGTCAAAACCTCGATTCTGGCTTTCTGCATTATTCTAGAATAGCTATTTTAGTCGACTGTTTACATGGATATCTTACATCCCACTTTTGTATAATATAGTATCAAAATATATAATTTTATTTTTGTTATAGTATACTGTGATTTGATTTGATCTAAAGATCATATTAATGTGGGAATGTTCAAGTATCCACCAATATTAGGCACAAGTTCTGGAATGTCAGGGTGGGTTCTGATATGCCATCTCACCCTAAACCAACTTGCTGCTATCATAATTTTGAATAATGAACAGTTGGCATGAAATAAAAGTTTTGTTTGAATATATGGATGTCAAATGGGGTTAGATGCTGCTGCTGAGTAACCTTTAAATACTAGTGAGTTCCTCTTTTTCATTTTCGAAATTGGTATTCCCTTTGCCTATGCACATTCTAATTTCAATATATTAATTTTTTTCCATAGATTTACTACTACAGATAATCTCTCTTTATACTGCTTTCATATTTCAGTTCTTCTAATCATTATCACTTCAAAAAATAAAATAATCATCTAACCAGTAATAAACTGTATACTAAAGTATGATTTTTTTTTGCCGTGAAATCAACTTCACACAAAAAAATCATCTATTCCTAAGGAGTCGTTTTGAAAAGAATGAGAGATTCAGAGTTCAAGGATCAAATGATTTAAGTTTAGTTCTTAACTTTGACAACAATTTTATTTTTTTTCAAAATAAAACGTACATAGTTAGAAACAATATAAAAGTACTCTTTAGTAATAACTTTTTATTATTAGAGTATTAATATTAATAACAAAATTGTAGTCAATGAAAATGTTTCAACTCCCCAAACAGTGATAATGTCATATAAAATAAAACAGAGCATATATAAATTCAACTGTCTCCTCTTTCAGATACAGTGGAATTGAACCTCATAAACTGCAATAGAGTATATTATAGTGAAGAAAGTTAGTGCTCCCTAAAAGAAGATGAACCATCAATTACTATAACTATTTCGTGATGCATGAGGTATGATCACGTTCTAGCATTGGGAATAAGCTAGAAAATTAATTGGGTCATTGCATGTGAGAGCGCACTATAATGAAGAAGCTTGACTGGAATGAGTGAAGGAGGACACTCCCTACACACACACACCAAGCAACCTTCAGCGTTGGAGAAAAAAACGTGATCTCCATAGAAGATCTCCTACTCCTTACTTTCCAGAAGCATGAATTGGGTTATCCTTACTTTAAGAAAAAGAAAAGAAAGAGGAGAAAGAAAAGTAAAAAAAGAAATGCTTGTGCAGATGACTCCATGAATGGAAATTTTTTATTTTTGAATTTTGAATTTTTTAATCATATCCTTCTCAAAAAAATATCAACCATAGCGATTTGAGATATCTGCTACTACTGTTTTAGTAGTTCATATTTAATCACAGATTGTTTCTGCATGTCTGTCCTGTGGTTCAAGAAGCTTTGGTTTTCCAGGTACCCAAGCCATGCTCGAATGTGGGTTGCACCAATCCGCTCTGGATTAGTGGATCAAAAGAAGATTGATTTTGATAGAGCGATGGATGATTGGTCCCATTTTGTCAATGAGACGAAAACGTTTTATGGTGTGGATATGGGGAGTCTGACTAAGCCTTTTACGGATGAGCAGAGAAAATACTATCTACAGGTTGATGTTATTTCCTTTTCGTTTATGCAAACTGTGTGGTTCATTATAATGATTTCTTAAGTATGGTTTATATTTTCTTTCTAGTGCACTCTTTTACATCTGCATTAATACTGAGCTTTTAGCAAGTTCTCCTCTTCCATTGAAAAAAATCAAATTCATCAATAAACAAACTGCCGTTGAACTGGCCTACTTGTTTATTGTGTTTATCAAATTATTCAAATTACGATTGTAGATAATGCATTTGTTTGCTGCGTTCTTGAAGTTTGTACAGTCTTTGTAAGTGAAACTGTGCAGTAATGACTAGAAACTGTAAATAGATTAGATTGATCGATACATTAGCTTTTTGTCAAATATCATTTTCACAGTGAATGTGTCTATATAACCATAGCTTCTTATGGATGAAAATAAAAAATACACCTTTTGTTACATTGTGTGTGATGGTGTATTTGATGAATATAATCAGACATGAAAATTCAGTTAGGGACCTTGAACAGAATGAGGCGAATGGAGGTGACTTGAGAGTTGAGAGACATTTTCATTTGATGTGAATGCCAAACTAAGAAGTTATTGTACTTCCCAGTGTTACTATTTTCATTGATAGATTTCTCATTTTCTTTGCTCCTTGAACATCTCAAAGACCATACTAATGTTTTATGTAGACATCATTGTGGAACAACCTTCATCCAAATCAAGTAATTGGAAAACCTGCTGTCATAAAGGAGATTGATTGTTTAACGTCAAGTGTGAATGATTTACTCAGTCTTCAGGCAAATATCTCATCAATCATTACTGCAGAAAATACACGATTCTGTGGGTTTGGTGGATGGTTTGATGTCCACTTTCGAGTAAGTTGTCCTTACTGTGTCTTTTCTGCATTGTAGTGAGTGCAAATTAATATTATTTTGAACTCACTTTGATTTTGTCAGGGACGCAAGGAGAATCCATCTAAAAATGAGATTGAGTTGACAACAGCTCCAAGTGAAGACCTTGGAACACACTGGGGGCAGCAGGTTAGTTGACTAAGCCTGTCCAAGTGATGACTTTTTAACTGTCAGAGACAAACTTAAAACTAACTGAAATTTGCTAGAAAGTTTGCGTTTTCAAAGTCATAGTTGATTTTGTTGGCTAATCTCTTCAAGGTTTCCATCATCCATCAATCTGATGAACTAAAATATCAAAGTATTTTATTTATTTTTTCCCCGACAGTGAAAAGGGGGCAAAGCTGAAGATATATCCAATACCTAGAAAAATTCCATAGTACTAGAGTTAATAAGAGATCCACAAAA
This sequence comes from Solanum acaule, assembly GCA_036250505.1. Lineage (NCBI taxonomy): Eukaryota > Viridiplantae > Streptophyta > Magnoliopsida > Solanales > Solanaceae > Solanum > Solanum acaule. The sequence goes on along the minus strand of JAJOOR010000887.1, from coordinate 10,765 downwards.
GTAGGAGCAAATCAGAAAATGCCCTGAAAACGTGGAAATGACAATCTTTTGTTACAAGTGGAAACTCTTCATATGGAGAAAGGATCATATGAAGATCTCCCGTAATCATCAGCTGAATGGCGCCTTCTTCCACGAAACTTCTTCTTTGTCTCTGATTCATCCCCTTTTATCCCAAGCTCACACCTGATGAATGCCTTGCGCTTAACTAAATCCCATCTATAACATGTAACTTTTTTGCATCTGATACTGAATTACATGAAGGCGTGAAGCCTCATCATCCATTTCAAGATACCCATGAGGACAATTCTCCTTTTCACCAATTAATCTCCAATTCAAATCACAATTCTGATCTTTTCCCAAAATAGTATCATTCAAAGGGAAGTTTGCTTTCATAGAGAAGTTGTACATTAGATACTTTCTCAGGTGGGAAATCAATCAAGAGTCTATGAGAACATAAATTCCCATTTGTAACAGTGCCAAAAAGTCCATCACGAGGACATGGCAACCTCAAACCAAAAAAAACTTCAGGAACTTTTATGCTAAAAAGCTACAGTAGCTGCACAAAGAAAGAAATATGCTATAGTAAGATGAACAAAAGCTGTTACAATACCTCTCAAACTCCACATATATCTACTGGCACTGGTTATTTTTATCCCCAAAAGTATTAGTAAAAATTCCAACTTAACTAGTGATTAAAGTAAAGGGTCCACCTTTTTCTTGATAAACTTACATAAAATTCAACTTTCTCCACTTAGAGATCACCAATTGACTCCTTCAAGAAAACCCAAGTGCAAACGAACTAAAAAAAGGTATCCATCAATTTATAAGCTTTGTATCAATGGAAACTACTATTTCTTGATTTGGGTACCCTAATAATGAATGTTTTGAAGTGGGGTTGAGATGAAACTTTCTGTTGGATTGATCCCCACCTCAATTAATTTGGTTTGCTATATCTCTGTATCCACTCCGTTCTGTAAGTTATTCTATATCTAAATGTTTGTGTTAGCTATGGCCAAGTTCTCGGAGCTTGTCTAAAGATATAATTAGTTTTATTGCTTCCAAAATACTCTCTAATTGTTTTCAAGGTTTTACATTGCCTGTTCTTGTATTTGCAGGTGTTCTTGTTTTATCCATCCACACGTGTTAGCCAAGGAGATAATATGACAATGAATTTCTCAATGAATCGCTCTAAAGAAAACCATCGGTTGTTGGAAGTTGAGTTTGATTGTGAGCTTAGACAATCTTCTGGAAATTCACTTCCATCATTCAGCAAAAAGTTTTATATAGAATGAGGAGCACGGCCTGATTTTTCGAAGGTACAGTATATATCTTGCACTTTTGAACATTCATGTTAAACCTTCTATGGTGATGAAATTTAAAGATATGATTGAACTGGCTCCATTTATCTGATTTGGTAATTGCGCTCTCCTTACTGTAGTTTTGGGCCAACTTATCTAAGCTTGACAATTCCTCCTTTTGTGCTTATACGTCACATGTCTTGTATTTGCTGTTTTTGTTGGAGCAACTGTTACAGCTTGGCGTTGCCCTTCTGCGTTTAAATTTCATGTTTTCCTGTTTCATGAAATTTTCACCATTTTGATTAAACTAGAATAAAATTTTCAATGTGCAGTGTCATGTCTAAATGCCAATGGGAGGATCGCTACGCCCCCCTCAGAATGAAATTCAGCCATTTCTGCCAGCTGACTTGTGCTTTTGTGTCTTGCCCCCTCGACTCTTATGCCCTCTTCTCAACAAATTTGCCTCTTAAATCATTTTGCATTTTTTTCTCCTTTTTTTTTTTGGTTTGGGCCTTCCGGGGGGCGCGCTCTAGCTTTGGAGTGTTTTGTAAGCATGCAGGATCACCCACCTACAATTTGTGCCGGAAATGAAGGGTTGGCAGTGTCCGCCTTAAACACAAGTTTGTATCTTAAGACGAAACTAGTGCTACTTTCTCTTGTCAGTGTACAAGCACTATTCTGTAGTCTTGTCACTTTTTTGTTAGTGCCATCTATTCTAGTAACTTACATTTGGAATGGAATATCGATCGGTCTTAAGATGCCGAGAGACCAAAGATGAGATAAAAATTCATTCAAAAATTGGCTTAGTTTCTTCTTCTATCGTCCATTTTCATCCCTATTAAAGTTGATTAAAACATCAAAAATAAGTGATTTTTGTAGAATATGAAAGGTACAAAAGCAAGTTAAAGAGCATTTTGGTACATTGATATATCTTTAATTTAAGACTACAAGATTTAAAAGTGTTTTTTATTTTTTTGACAAATAAATTGAAATGGAAGGAGTATATATTTCATTAAATCTAAACAAACAAATAGTATTAATTTGTATCTGTGATACAAATGCATCAACTTTCTAAAAAAGATTTCGTGTAAAAACAAAAAAGAATAGATAAATTCTTTTATTGCTAATTCAATCAAAATGTATATGGAAATAGTCTGTTCCAATGGAAAATAGTGATTTTTTGATACTGAAATTTCTTGAAAAAGGAAAAAGGATCAAGTGAAATGCGACTAGGAACTATAGTATTGGTGAAGGAGGAACTCATCAGGCTAGGTAAAAGACATACTTCCATAAACTCTTGAACGAAAAATGAACAGGGACATTGTGTTGGGGAAGTTGGAGCCTCCGAGCTGACTCTACATCTTTGAAGTACCTTCTAATGGAATAACTGAACCAAGCAAGAAGATCTTATACAAGCTAACTATTCCAACTCTAAAATCAAGTAACATTTGATGAATTCAAGGTTTCAATTGGAACTTAATAGTCTCATAAATGAAAGTCTGCTGGATAACTAAAATTACAAGCCAAAAATAAGTGAATCCAATTCAATAACAGAGTTGGAGCAGGACTTCTATAATTAACTAATGCTATAGAGAGGGTAATGATATTGCATATACTCTTGCCAAGTATGCCACTATCATACAAGATCACTAGTTTTGATCTAATAGATGCTCATCATAAGCCTTTTGCCCCCTCCTCTTTGTATTCTATTGATCAGAACTCTGAAGCATTCAACAACACACTGGCACACTAGTAGAAAGAGTGTTGCCACTAAGCTAAGCTGCTATTGGAGAACTCGATATTTGCTTCCCAAGAATGCGACATTCTAGTGAGGCAATAGCCTAGCCCTCCAAGTATGAATAAACTACAGTTCCCTAAATTCCACTGACCCATTTTCCATATACCCTGGTGCAACTGAATACTTAGGCCTAGGCCAACAACTGTATTTGGTGGTTTTATGTCAAATTCTACTAACTAATGTCAAGAGGAACATTATGATCTTCTTCCTTCCCCTCTCTATTCCCTTGTATTTTGGAGGTAAGTTTTACGTCTCCTCATTGGGCGGATGAATTAACTATGAATATATTTTCAGAGTAAGAACCCTCCTATTTCAGTACTAATTCAAGTCGAGAAGAGCCTAGAAAAATCAATTAGAACTCAGTTCATCAAGATTCAAGAACAACCTCCAAGGCCGTTCTTTTTATCTTCTCCACCACCATCACTCAAGAGACTGACTCCTCTTTATCTGTATTAAAAAATGGAGTCTTTCTACTCGTCGTACCTCTCACCACCTCTCCAGCCCCTTTCTACCCACCCCCAAATAATGAAATATTAGAGAAGGAGATTATGGTAGATGGTGGACAGCATCTTTCCCTAGATATAACCAAAAGTCAATAAATGGAAACAAGGGGCACATTTCTACGACACTAGCAAAGTTGAACAATTTTATGGTTACCATGAATAATTAGGTGACTTTGTTGTAGTAAAGTGAAAGTTGAGACCATCCATGGAATTACTCCGTTTGTACCTAACAGAGGGATTCCCGTTACTAAAATAAGTGTGAAAATGACAAACCAGGAATCATTATGAATTCTTTAAAAATAAAAGTGCTGTCGAAATATTAATTCCGAATGCATAAATGTGCAATAACTTTTCTCTAAACATACATTGAAGAAAATACAGAGATGCTATCCGACTGTCTGTCAAAAGAAATCAATTAGCCAATTAAACTGGTGCAGATAATAGAATTTCAACAGACAACTTGAACAAAGCTTGAAACTATAAACAATGGCCTATTGATGTCCTTGATTATGTGGTGGAGGCCCTGGTGGCAGTGGCGGAGGCATTCCAGATTGATGACCAAAGTTTGACTGCATGTGCATTCCAGGTGGTGTGTTTGGATTTCCAGATTGCTGTTAAGGCAAAAAGAAAAAGAAAAACAAGGGTCATTGAACTGAAGAAATTAACTCAACAGCCCAAAACAACAAATTTTTAATCAGAACAAAGGTATTTCATATTCATTAGTCAGTTAAACATACAAGGACGAGAAAGTAAATTACCTCACTGATCTATTACTAAGAAAATCTAAAAACATTTTTTAAAAAAGAAAAGAAAAGAAAAGAAGAAGAGACAGTTTATCCAGGCTGGGAACTTGTAAAGGTACACTTCCATTGGGTCCAATATTTCACATGCACAGTAGGTAAAATTCCTTCACAAAAATATCTCTTAACAAAATCAGAGAACAGGAAAGACACAAACTAATTTTAAAAAACAGCTGGTTTGAGGAACAATATGGGCAGATCAGGTTCAGTATGGGCAATGAGTTTTGGCAGGAAGAGAAAAAGCTTGTAGAGAATTGCTCATTAACTGCCTGTCTCCCATGTAAATACAATCTATGGGTTAGAAAGCCTTTCCACTTTACAGGGTAATTTGAAAAGGCAAATTATTTTTATTCTAATAATCGAAAAATCTCCGAGGGCCAGTAGGCACACGATTTGTAACTAGAAGGATAATGGACCCATCCTTCTACCCTTCTCCACTTAAATATCAGGCATCTGCGGGAAGGTTTGAATGCATACATCCAACCCCCTACCTATCACACATTTCACTCTTACCACTAGACCAAAGCACTGCGCAGAGTTCGAACACATTTTACTCACTAAAATACACCCCCCCCCCCCACCCACCCCCCCTCCACCTAAGAAAATAACACACTGCCTACTCCCAATACCTCCCAACAGCCAAGGCCACCCCCTGGAGAAAGAAGAAACAAATAAAAACTACATCTACCATATAAATTTAATTGAGAAAATGTCGCAGAAAAGTAGGGACATTCGGCATTCATGCACACAAAATGACCTCAAAAAGAACTACTTTTGATAAGGTAATATTATGAATAGTACCAAGGAGGTACTGAAAATATACAAAAATGCTGGAAGAAGCACAATTAAATCAGTAGTTCATAGCCTCATACTATCCAAAAAGTCAAAAAGATAGAGCTAATTCATCTATCCAACTATTCTCACACAAGTAGACAAATGACCTTGAAAAGAATATTCAGTTAATCACTTAAATATGTGCATATAAACTCCCAAGCTTTACCCTCATGCATAACTAGCCCAGTGATGGTCAAAATTTGAATTAACTTTTTTTTTTTTTTTTAATGGCAAGGGAAACCCGCAGCCGCTACCCTTTTGGGTGCACACAAGGTAAAACCCCCGCTCCTATGCAATAGCTCGCAAACCACATAGGAGAGGTAACCCGCACTAGGCAAGACCGGTGCGATGAGCTCGACCCAGAAGGCAAACCCCTTGCTTTCGCTGGCAAGGGGTTTTGAACTTGAGGCCTCCAACATGGAAGTCCCAAGCCCAAACCACTGGGCCACCCCGAAGGGTCCAAAATTTGAATAACTCCTAGCACCTTCTAAAGAAAATACATTTAACTTTTCCAGCAATCAGTAAAAACTACTAGAAGAGCAAAATAATTATGAAGACAATGTCATCTTCCCCAAATTCAATCAGATCCCATTCTTATTTTACCCCTAACATAAGCTCACAGGTATAGATACCTAACTTCTCCTTTCGGCAAAGAACATTTAGTATCACCCATGCAGATCCTACCACTTTTGATATACTGGACCGAAAATTGTTGACTTACTCTCACTAGAGTTCACTGTCTTCACACTCTTTGACCACATTTAATCCTTTTGTAGAACTGGATTCAACACATTTTCACACATTCTGCAGTTCTCTGGCATAAGTTGAAGTTGCAGTGTAGAATTCTTGTTGCAAGAAAAGCTTAAGAAAATACTGACAACAATTGGACAGTAATTTATTTTTGGATAAGTTGCTCAGAACAATAAGTTTTAGACTGTAACTTTCTCTTTTCAATCCAGCTAAAACTACCCCAACTTAATGCAACAATAAATAGGAAACCTATGTAACAAATAATAGCTAATTATTAACTGACAGGTTAGATACATGTAACTGAAAATAAGAATCCAAATTAAAAGGGGATCCCTAACAGAATGAATAAGCTGCCAAAAGATTATCACCCATGCACTCTCAGGTCTCTTAAAGTATTTACATGCCATTCACCTGATAAGGATTAAGTCCAGGCATGAGCGGCATCTGTCCAGCTTGTGGCCTGTTGAAGCCTCGTACTGGTGGAAACATCTGATTGCCTCCTGAATTTTGAGGGCCTTGCATGTTTGGCAGTCCATTTGGCATTCCACCAGGGGGAACATTGCCCTGCGGTCCAGATCCAGGAGGCATGCCAACAAAATGACCTTGAGGCATTGGAGGGCCCATCTGATTCATGTTACCTTGTATCCCCTGAAAAGAAGAAGACAGTCAATCGGTGATGCTGAAATAACCTCTTGATCCTCTCAATATATTTCCTTCAAAGCAAATGCACTTTGTATCAATCAACCAACTATGCCACAATGCAAAAGTAGTTGTCGCTGCTACCAACTCCGCTCTATTCAAGAAGAGGCGAAGACCCTAGTGAAATTAGATCCATGCATACTGTTGAACAATGTGAGCCGTCTCGTATAAAATCTTAAGTTGTTAGAGACATGACACATCCTAAATGTGTTTTATGCAAGACATTGCCCTCTCACGTGCAAACCTGATTTTTCCCCTTGAGCCAAGCACATGAACATATTTTGTTGGTGGACGGCAACAAGACTTGAACTGAGGATCCTCTGCCTTCTCGAATACCATTTGGCTACAAATCTCATCTTGATACAAATGCATGGCTAACTCAAATTATTTTATGGCCTTAACCTAGAATATCAGTTACTTAAAAGCAGGAATCTTTCAAAAAGGTCATCTCTGTTTTATAACAGTAAAAATTTCATTAGATCAAAGTTTTATAAACACTGCACAAATTGAATCTGGAACAACTACAGAAAAGATGAAGTTCTTTCACTCAAGGGGGGAGTTTAAATGAAGAATCAGAATTCAGCATAAGCAAGCATAAACGCAGAGATACACATCAGTATGAATACGTTTAACAAAAAATGAATTTACACCACTAATTTATTTCCATTTGTTTAGCAAGAGAATTATACTTAGAGATGCACCAAGAAGGTGACAATCAAGATAAGTCACCACACATCTAGAGGAAGAAAAGAAAGATACGCGCAATAGACAGAGACAGCTGCAGAAATATGATACTTACCATCGGAGGCATTCCTTGGATGGGTCCAGATCCTGGCATTGAAGATTGAAGGCCAGGCATGTTTACTGGTTGTAGTTGATGTGGTGGCCGAGGTAGATGAGGATGTGGCATAAGAGGCATATGTGGAGGCTGTAGCTGTGGCAAATTCGGTGGTTGCAAAGGAAGAGAAGTCATTTGTTGAGGTAGTGACTGCTGCTGCTGAGCTTGCTGCATGTTTTGTTGATATGCTTGCTGCTGATTACTTCCAAGAAGCGATGGATGTGGACCAGGAGGAAGAGGAGGAGCTCCTAAAGGCATTGAAGTCTTCTGTTCTCCTTGAGAAGATGAATCAAGTGATGGGATAGACAGTGGCATTGCAGCTCCAACTCCAGGTATTGTACCCTCAGTTCGTAACATACCAGAGGCAAATGCTCCAGGAGTTGATGGGGGCTCAGGACCTGGAAAATTACCAGGCATGCGACCAAGAACATTGTGTTGATCACCCAAACCTGAAATCAACCAAAATACCTGTGCTGAGGCTATTTAAGCACTATAGTTTGGTAGTTCAATGTGATGGTCTAACTAAGACTATTAGGTGCCAATGGAAAAGAAAAACGATAATCTTTCAAGAAATTTCTTTAAAACCAAGCTGATTTTTGCCTTGGTCTACAAAGCCCACGGCCCCCTTATCTAAATATATGTACAATAAACTTGTATACAATCTGAAGTACACTAAAACAATAGCAAAAAAAATATAAAAATAACAACTGCATGGACAGGAATTAGTAAACACCTTGCTGTCCTAAATTGAATTTATCACGAGCGGAGTCCCCAGGCCTATTTCTGCACCAGAACTTTGTTGTCTGATCATTGCTGCCACTGCACCAGCAAAAAGACTGATTAGTTATACCTGCTTAGGTTACTCCAGTTATACGCTTTATGTTGATGGAAATTTTATTCCTGTTGGCAGAATAGTACCTAGTGGAGAAGGTTTAAGGATATCCACAGGACTAGAGAGGATAAGAAACGAAATAACAAGCAAGAAAAGCTAGAACCAGCCACTGGAAGGCAATGACATACAATTTACAGTACAAAACACACAATTCCTCGCACACACACACACACGAAGATAGAGAGGGAGGGAAAATTTTTTAATCCAGCCTGTGGAGGCTGTGCAGGATTTGAATCAACATAAACACAACAAGGCCTAAAATGCAAGTAAGCACCCATAAAGTCACCTGCCCAAGAAAAGTTCAAATGAAATGACGAAATCTATACATAGATAAATGGAGGATTGTCCCAGCTCACAAGTTGCATCTGGTGGACAATCTGGAAAGAGAGGAACTCAAAATGTTTTGAGGACAGTAGCCATTCAATACAGAAGATCAAAAGTAATTGCATTAGACTTTTTTTGTTTTTGGTGTAAACAAATTTACATAGAAGATATTGTTTCAATCATAGAAATCCTTGAATTTTGCAAGGACAGCTGACAGTATTCTTCCTTTGTAAATATGGTTTCAGTACAACCAATGTAAAATAAAATGGAGGAACTCATGTAGGAGAATTCCTTTAATAATGAAGTATATCAGCAACAGATGCTATATGAATAGTTCGTGATGCACTTTCATATCGGAGTTCAACATCAATTCCATACTAGAAAATGGTGTCCAACACAAACCATAATTTCACCTTTTACAAGGAAATAGATAATGTTCATTTATTCATAATTCGTGATGCACAAGACAATAATTCCATTCTCTAATGACAAATGGCCTCGCCCATTTCATTACGGCATTATCTTCTTGATCACCGGCTATTGATAGAAAAACTGTAGGTGACAATATCAAGGGAATTGATAGAAAACAGTCGCACCAAAAAAAAAAGAGGTAAATTTTTATTGTTCTCTGGGACCAGGGCAGAGGCAGGGTCACGTGGAGGGGAGTGGCAGCGCAATGATTCCTTTGGGATGAATGACCCTTTATCATATGAAATACTTTATCCAAAAAGGTTGACTACTTTTGATGAGCCACTATACATATCTTACTACCTTTTTTAACATCTACCGACAACTACTTTCAGCACAAGTATTAAGTACCTCAAATGTTTCACAACATAATAAAGCTGTCGCTAATTGTATTTGTATATATGCTTGATAAGTTCTGTACAAGGGAGTTAGAGCCAACATACATGAAAAAAGAAGCTACTAAGTGAGGGCCATAGTTGAGCACACAACAAAGCTATAGACACAACCATCTACCCTAAGATTTAAATCTGCAACAGACTTCTTATGGAAACATGAATTTACTGGATAAAGAAAAGTTGAGAGCCCACACAAAAGAAACCTTCACATTCAGGAAAGAATTAGTACAGCAGAAGCTGTAATCCCCACGACCATCGACTGATAGACTTCTTAGAGTGGATAAAAGGCAAACCGAGAAGGACAATCTAAATCCAAAGTCATCGTGTGGAAAGAATAAACTTATAAGATTACAATTAACTTTTGGAAGGACAATTGACATGTGGTAAGCAATCTGGAAATGGCCTTTCCAGATATCTTCAACTAGTTCTTCATCAGCAAAGGTCTATAGCAGAAATGAGGACACTTCAAGGATGGAGCATCATTTTCAGGAGACAAATCAATGATTGGGAATTGCAAAGAGTGGCTGATTTCTTTAGTACAATTGAGCAGTTTGGGCTACAGACAGGTGGAGATGTATTATGGTAGAAAGGAAACTATTCTAGGCAAATGCAGCTTACAAAATGATGAATCACTCCAACCAACAGATAACCAATTGGACGTGGAACCACATCCTGGAAGACTAAAGTCCATTACAAAGTAGTCTGTTTTGTGTGGCTACTAGTTAAAGAAGCAGCCTTTACACTGGATAATCTGTTGAGAAGAGGGATTCCATTGTGTTCAAGATGTTTTTTGCGTAAAGAAACAGCAGACAGTTGACCATTTCTTCCTATATTGTAAGTTCACAGCACAATAATGGAGTATTATCTTAAACTTCAAAGGCATATCCTGAATTATTCCTGAAAAGGTTACAGAAGCTCTAAAAAGTTGGGAGGATACAGGCTTACAGGCAAAGGATGCGAGTAGATGGAGAATTGTCCGTGCCTGCATTTGGTGGACTATTTGGAAGGAGAGAAGTTCCAGATGCTTTGAGAATATATAGAATGGTGTGCAAAAGATCAAGTTGAACTCCATCTTACTTTTGTGTTTTTGGTTTAATCAGATTTACTAAAATAATAATGTTTCTATCATTGATGTTTTAGATTCATTATAGATAGAGGACAGAAAA